>CAUYPK010033505.1:0-38685 GCA_963574355.1 Loris lydekkerianus
CAACAGTGATGTGCCGACTCTCCTACTCCCGACGGGTCGGGGGGGGGCGCGGGGGGGGGGGGGGGGGGGGGCTGGGGAGGTAGGAAGGAAGGAAGGAAGGAAGATCTTATTGGAAAGAAAAGTAGAAATCATGTCAAGGTAAATTCAGCGAACCCTTTTCCACTCTATGATTCCACAGATAAAGCCCTCTGCTCTATCAAAATGCTCTCTCTTGCAACTATATTGCAAAACTTTCTCTGTAGCCTGAAGCCTGAAACAGATCCTAACTTAGACTCTGCCAGTTCCAGCATTTCCATGAGGAAAACAGGTTTCAAATCACAACAACTGGAGTCACCGCCAGCAGAAGAGGGTGTCCTGCCCCACAGCACAAGGCACGGTTTGGGGGTTGACACACTCAATGCCTCCCTCAGGAATTTCACACCAGGAGTCTATCACTCGTAAATTTACACAGGGCTAATATGTCAGCTGTGTCCTCTCTCACATGACCACTCTGAGAGATTGGTGGGGATTGCCTGCAACTCAGTAGCAGAGGATCCCGAGGCTGTATGTGGGCTCCTCAGCAAGCACCCAGATCACTGGTGAGGTCTTTGAGGGTGCTGGAGGGGAGGACGTGCAACATTTAGACCATACTTGATGAAACCGTCTTTCTCAGACATACATAATTATGAAAATCACATGAGACTCAGGTTAAAAACAGATTCCCAGAACGAAGACAGAGCTACGGAACCAGATACTGCAGGGTGGGTGCCTGGAAACGAGCATTTGAAGCAAATGTTTTAGGTGATTCTTATGATTAAGTTTGAGCAACTGTTCTTTACCCCATATACATTCCCAGGCATTGTAAGGTCAATTTTTAGAACTCCCCAGTATTAAATTTTATTTGGATCTGAATCTAACAGTCTGTTCTCCAACCTTATGTATATTCATGTGAGTGTACGAGTGCAGTGTTTGTAATAAGAATGGTTTTTCCCACCCCTCAGGCAACCAAGACCTAGTGATGGGATCTTCCCTTCCATGTCAGCCCCCCTGCTCCAGGATTCAAGAACTCACACCCTCTTTCAAGTGTGGCAGGAGGTTAAAAGTGTCCGGAGTGGTTCACAGAGTCTCAGCTTCTTCCCAAGTGAGACAGAGCCAGCCTTCAGGTGTGTGCTCTATCATGGTCTGTGGGCAAGGAGCTGTCAGCACAGTGTCCTTTTGTCACCATGATGAGAGTAGCTGAATCCTCTGCAGGGCCAACGGGCATTCTCAGCCCCAGGTCTAGACATCTGTAGGTGCTGGTGCAGCACCAGGGTCCTGACCATTGGCAGCCCCTGGCACTCTCGCTAGCAGTTCTCTCTGTTGGACTCCTTCTAGTCCCTGGCTGGCCTCCTTCAAAGTACCAGCTCACCACCTCTTTCTCCCTTCAGCAAAGACAAACTTCATTTACAGCCTATTTCATTCTCTGTGTGCGCGCACACATGAGAGAGAGGGAGAGAGAGAGAGAGAGAGAGAGAGAGAGAGAGAGAGAGAGAGAGAGAGAAGCTTCCATGCTCCACCTCCCGTAGTGCCTCTTTTGATTTTCTTGGCTTGGAAAGAATCAAAAAGAAAACAATAATTAATCTTTGCTGTTTATTTTCTTCTCTTCATGCCATAACAGTCCTAGTTTTCACCGAGGAGGTATAAATACTCTGGCTTTGCTTGATATTATGATCAGGAAGTGCAGGAAAGAAAGCAATACCCAAAATTAAATAATTCATGGTCTTATCTCGCTAGCTGTATGTCTTCACTAGACTGTAAGCTCCCCCAGGAAAGAAACATTGCCCATTTTTTTATTGTGGTATTTTCAGTGCCTGGTACATAGCATGGCATGGGTTAATGTTAAATTAATGTACAAATGACAATATTTTTGGTCTTGACTATTCTTATGCCCTTTTTGTGTTTATAACTTATTTTGTCATGGTTCCACTCAAGTCTTACCTCGTACAAAAAGACTTTCTGGAATATCTTCACAATTCTCTAACTCCACAAGCTTTCTTTCCCCCCAGGGGGGAAAGTGCGAACACAATCCCCCACTACCACAAATTATGCAGTCAGTCAAGTTTCCCGCATTTGGGGAAATCGCAGAGGTCAGCACATCTGGAGTGCAATGGATGAACCTCGCCCTGGGAAAAGCACCTTCACGATCATGGTATCTCCCCTGCCAGGTAAGCATCCCGCAAGCATTTTTATCTGTATCTCACAACATCTCCTAATTGGTAAATTCTATGAGTTTCAGATTATTTCTTTATTTAAGGCAAATGATGGCTTCAACAACTTCCCAATAAATAATGCAGTAAATTTCATTCAAGTTGCTTCTTAGAAATCCCTCAAAGCAGATTAAGGAAATTCAAGAAAAGTAAATTGGGTCAACACAATGCTCTCTGGGCGCCCAGCTCTTTGACTCTTTGACTTGTCATTATTCTCTTGTTTTTAATATGTGTCATATTTCCTCCTCACTTCATGGACAAAGAATTGTGTGTTTGCTTCTACGGAGATGAGCGTGGGTCAAGGCACGTAGTAAGTTTCCACCAATTGCTTGATTGATTTTAAAGACGTGAGGACTGTTTCAGAGATGCCAGTGTTTTTTGCACAGACAACTCTATGGCAAATGTGTCCTTCCTAATTAGCAGGAAGATGCTCTTGTCCTTATATTGTGGTTTCAAACTTCTGTGGACAGTAAAAGAAAACATGTATGACTGTAGACACATAATCTTCCATCCTTCCTCAGGATGTAAATGATAACTAACATGAAAATGATTAATTAAACCCAAAGGAAGAATTTTTATTTGTACTGAAATTTTGCTTTTAATGAAGGAAAAATTAAAATCCAGGAACGTTTGGACTCTTGACTATCTTTTTTCCTTTTCAAAAGTTTGAATCAACTCATCACTGCCTTGACAAGTTTTTTGCCAGCCACCAAAGGGAGAATATTTTTGCCATAGCATCTGCCACCATTTCGTTAATGAAAACATAAACGTTCTAAAGGCACTGCAGTGGACATAACTTTTCTTACATGGTAATCTTCGATATTAAGAAATGAAACAATAATATTGATGAGATTTCATATTAAATTCCAGTAAACTATAAATCTTTCATGAAAAGAAGCAAAGTATAATAAAAGAAAAATAAAAGAGGCCATCATTAAACAATCAGTGAAGCCTACCCCAGTGAGAGAACAAAGCTTTGATTCTTTACCCCAAGATCTGGCAGTGCTCATTGGAAATGAAATGTTGAGAATTTGTATAACATGAAGTCCAAGCACAGTTCCCTTTTACCACAAATCCCTCATCCCAGAATTTTAGATTCTTCAACTCCAGCGTTCTTCCTTGGTAAAGAAAACACATGTATGTTGTTAGTGGTTTCTCTACAATAATAAAGCAATTAGAGTCGTTGGGCACTATTTTAATTGAGACTGTTTAAACATGGACTTTGACAAAGGTTTTAGAAAGGATCACTGGCATTTGAAGGGCAGTGGCTTTTAAGCATGACTGTTTTCTCAAATTTCAGATGATTTCTTTTAATTTGTTTATAAGAAAACCATAGTTCTCAGCTTGGAAGTAGTTTAGAAGGAATAGTTATTTTGTAAGAATGCTCTAATCTGAAAAGCTTTGTACACTTAGGGAACATATCACCTTAACCCAGATGAATTTTATAAGTATTTTAATTTTCTTGGCTTCAGAGAATTTCTAGGTGCCTGGTCACTGGAAGGAATTGGATTAGACTAGGTAGAAAGCATTATTTATGGCAATATCTGCTCTTTATATTGGGACCAACTTTTTATACTTTTGCCTATTGGAGACTACAGCCAGATTCTACTTGATAGTATTTTCCACAAGAGTAACTCATAAGCCAACTGGCAGAAATAATCTGAGAGCACTAAGGGGGAAAAAAATGCATCATTATCTTTTGGTTGATTTGAATAAAGTAAGAAAATGAAAAATAGGAGAAATGACAGACCATGAGCTTTTCAAATTGTAGTTGAAGAAACCCCTAGTTTGACTCAATGACAGAGAAAGTTCAGATAACCTGTTGCAGAAAGGATTTCATGATTTTATTTTCAGATAACAAACAATGGTAAAATCACTATAATAATTTTCCTGACTGTTATTAGAAGGTATATCTGAGAAAAAGAAAAAGCATACCACCAAAGAAATACAAAACAAAGTCATGATATCCAGTACCTTGGAAAGAAACAGATTCTTATTTCTTTGTTGTACCATTAACTAGAAAAGAAAAAGTAAGATAGACTAGAAACAAAAATAGTTAAAAGCAGATTTCCAATGTTCTTATCATTAAAATGTAAATGGTTATGCCAACAGTGAAAATGAGCAGGATTTACTAGGCCACATGGTCAAGAGACTCAGAGCCTAAGCATGTGATGACAGAAAACCAAGGAGCGGGGTTAGTTGATATTGATTGGATCATGGCCTTAACAGGGATTTGGTAATTGTGTTCAGTTCCTTACTTATATATCTTTTTTCTTTTTTTCTTTTCGATAGATTGAGGGGTACAAGTGGGTTTTGATAATATAGGTGTACAGCAGTGATACAATTTTTTACTGTACCTGCCATCTTACAGGTGTACATTATACCCAATAGATAATTTTCTTCCCTCACTCTCTTCCCAGCCTAATTTTTCTGAGTCTCCAGTATCCATTGTACCACTCTGTATACCCCCATGTACCTATAGCTTAGCTTCTACCTATAAGAAAATGTGGTATTTGATTTTCCATTTCTGAGTTACTTCACATGGAATGATTCCAGTTCTATCCAAGTTACTGCAAAATACATGATTTCAATCTTTTTTATAGTTGAGTAGTATTCAGTGGTATGTTAACCACATTTTCTTTATCCACTCATCAATTGATGAGTACTCAGGTTGATTCTGTATCTTTGCGATTGTGAATTGTTCTACTACAAACATGAAATTGCAGGTATCTTTTTCATATAATGATTTCTTTTGCTTTGGGTACTCAGAGGTGGGACTGCTGTATTGAATGGTAGAAGATCTGCTTTTAATTCTCTGATAAATCTCTGTACCGTTATCCATCAAGATTGTACTAATTTACATTCCCACCAACAGTGTATAAGGGTTCCTTTTTCACCAAATCTGTGCCAACACCTATTGTTTTTTCACTTTTTAATAAAGGCCATTTTAATCGAAGAGAGATACTATCTCATTTTGTTTTAATTTGCTTTTCCCTGATGATTAATGACGTTGAATCTTTTTTAATGTTTGGCCATCTACATAACTTCTTTTGACAAATGCTGGTTGATGTAATTTGCTCACTTTTTAAGGGGGTTGTTTGTATTTTTTTTATTGGTGATTTGAGTTCCTTGTAAATTCTGGATATTAGTCCACTGTTGGATGAATAGTTTCAAGTATTTCCTCCCATTCAAAAGATTGTTTCTTCACTCTGTTGATTATTTTGCTGTGAAGAAGCTTTGTAATTTTAACTAAGTAAGATTTACCTATTTGTGTTTTTGTTACCTGTGCCTTAAACATAAATTGTTTGCCTAGATCAATGTCCAGGACCATGTCTCCTAGGTTTTTTTTCTGGTATTTTTATTGTTTGGGGTCTTACATATCAGGTTTTAATTCATTTTGAGTTGATTTTGGTGACAAATAGGGGTTTGGTTTCACTCATTTGCATGTAGCTGTCTAAATTGGCTTTAAGTATTGACTTTATCACTGGATTCTTTATTCTGTTCCCTTGGTTTGTATGTGTACTATTATACCAATACCATTCTGTTTTCATTAATGTAGACATTTAAAATATTTTGATTTCAAGCAATGGGATGCCTCTAGCTTTGCTCTTTTTACCAAGAATTGCTTTGCCTATTTTGGCTCTTTTTCAGTTCCATATGAAAATTGGTATTTTGATAGGGATTGTATTGAATCTGTAGATTGCTTTGGGCAATATGGTCATTTTAAAGATATTAATTCCTGCAATCAATGAGTATGGGATGTTTTTCCATTTGTGTCAACTTCAATGTCTCTCATCAGTATATTGTAGTTTTCCTCGTAGATATTTTTCACCTTTTGGTTAAATTTATTCCTAGCATTTCATTTTTTATGTAACATTTGTATGTGGGAGTGCCTACTTAATTTCTTTCTTGACTAGAGCGTCAATCCTGTGTAGAAATGCTTCCAATTTTTGTGCATTGATTTTGTATCCTTCAGCCTTACTGAATTCATTTATCAAATCTAAGAATTTTTTTGTGTGTGTGTGGAATATTTAGGTTTTTCTAGACATGAGATCAAATCACGTTTAAAGAGGGATATCCTCTTTCTCAATTTGAATTTTTTATTTCTTTTTCTTGCTTGATTGGTCTTTAGCTAGGACTTCTAGTACTATGTTGAATATGAGTGGTGAAGGTGAGTATCCTTGTCTTGTTTTGATCCTTAAGGGAAAGGCTTTCAAGTTTTCTCCATTCACCATGATTAAAGCTGTGGGTTTGCAAAATATAACATTTCTTTTTGTTGTTTGGGATTCATTGAGGATACAAAGAAATAGGTTACACTGATTACAATTGTTAGGTAAAGTCCCTCTTATAATTGTGCCCCATCCCCAAGTGGTGTGCCATACACCATAAACCCCCATCCCACTCCCTCCTTCCCTCTCCACAATCCCTCATTCCTCTACTCTACCCCTTGTATTAGATCATCTACTGCCCTCATATTAGAATTGAGTACACTGGATTCTTGCTTCTCCATTCTTGTGATGCTTTACTAAGAAGAATATGTTCACCTCCATCCAGGTTAATACAAAAGATGTAAAGTCATCATCTTTTTTAATGGCTGAATAGTATTCCATGGCATACATATACCACAGCTTGTTAATCCATTCCTAGGTTAGTGGGCATTTAGGTTGTTTCCATGTTTTGGAAATTGTAAATTGAGCTGTGAGAAACAATCTAGTGCAAATGTCCTTAGGATAAAATTATTATTTTTTTCTTCTGAGTAAATGCCTAGTAATGGGATTGCAGGATCAAATGAGATTTATTATATTAAAATATGTTCCTTCTTTTCCTAACTTGCTGAAGTTTTTATCATGAAGGAATGTTGAATTTCATCAAATGCTTTTTCTCTCTATTGAGATAATCATATGGTTTTTGTCTTTCATTCTGTTGCTATAATGTAACATGCTTATTGATGTGAGTTTCTTGAACCATTCTTGCATCCCTAGTATAAATCCCATTTGATCATATGTATTTTTTGTGTGTGTGTGCTCGTTTGGACTCTGTTAGTGCTTTGATGAAAATTTTTCTATCTATGTTTATCAGGAATATTGGCCTCTAGTTTTCTTTTTGTACTGTGTTTTTGTCTGGTTTTGGTATCAAGGTGATAAAGACCTCATAGAATAAATTAGGGAGAATTTCCTCCTCTCCAATCTTTTAGAAGAGTTTCAAGAGCATTGGTATCAGCTCTTTATACAGTTGATAAAATTCAGCTGTGAATCCATTCAGCCCTGGGATTCTCTTTATTGAAAGAATTTTTATTACTGATTCAGTCTTGCTACTTGTTATTGGTTTGTTCGGGTTTTCTATTATTTTCATCATTAAATCTTGATAGGTTGATTTTAGATTTCCAAGATTTTACGCCTTCTCCTTGGTTTTATAGTTTGTCAGCACATAGTTGTTTATAACAGTATCTGATGATCTTTTGTAGTTCTGTGTCTTAGTATTAGTTACAAAGTCTCTTTTTTAATTTCTAATTTTATTTTTGGTGGTCTTCTTTCTACTTTTCTTGGTTAATCTAACCAGTGGTTTATTAATTTTATTTATATTTTCAAAGAACAAATTTTTATTTCATTGATCCTTTACATGAATATGTTATTTAATTAAACATGTTATTTAATTTCCATTTATTTTTTATAGTTTCCAGAGTTCCTGTGGGTATTGATTTCCAGTTTTATTCTATTGTGTTTGGAGAAAATACTTGCTATGATTTCAATTTTTTTTTAAAAATATGTTGATACTTATATTGTGGCCTAACATATGAGCTATCCTGGAGAATATTACATGTGCTGATGAAAAGAACATGTATTCGTAGGTGTAGAATATTCTGTAAATGTGTAAGTGCACTTGGTCTCAAATCCAATTTATATCCAATATTTCTTTGTTGATTTTCTATATAGATGATCTATGTAATACTGAGAATGGAGTGCTGAAGTCCCCCACTATGATTATAATCTGTCTTTCTCTTATATCTAGTAATATTTTCTTTATGAATCTGAATGCTCCAGTGTTCTCTCCATATATATTTAGAATTACTATGTCTGCTTCCTGAATTAATTACTTTACCATTATATTACAATTTTCTTTGTCTTTCTTTTTTCTGTTGTTAACTTAAAGGCTGCTTTAACTAAGTGTAGCTCCTGCTCACTTTCAGTTTCCTTTTATATGGAATAACTCAGGCCTGAAAAACATTCTTTAATATTTCTTATAGTAAAGCTGTGTTAGTGGTGAATTCTCTGTTTAAATGAAAATTCATTTATTTATCCTTATTTTGTATGAAATTTCCATTAAATAGAGAATTCCAGATTGATAGTTTGTTATTGTTGGTTTTCTTTCAGCATTTTATAATGTTCCATTTCCTTAGGGGTGCATTGTTTCTAACAAAATGTCAAAATCTCTTTTAAATCAGTTTTTTCCTTATTTCTTCTTCTGGCTGCCTTTAAGATTTTTATTTAACTTTGTGTTTCAAGCACTTGATTATGCTATGGAGAGGTATGGTCTTCTTTGTGTTTATGGTGTTTGGAGGGTTTTTTGTTTTTAAGCCTTTTGGAAATATAGTTTTATAGTTTTCTTCAAATTTGGAAAACTTTTAGTCTTTATTTCTTCAAGTGTTTTTTCTGCCCAATCTTCTTTCTTCTTTCCTTTTGGGTCTCTAATAAAAATATATTAGTTACTTGTCCAGTCATAAATATGTTTTCTTCTCTTCCCATAGGCTCTAGTTACTAACCCCCCACCCCCACTTTGTCTATGTTTTTATCTATTTTCAGAGTCATCAAAATTTTCTTTTGTAGTTCCCAAACTACTTCTAAGTTTGCATAGCCATTGCAAACAGTTTTATATATTGTATTATTTTAGTTTCAAAATTTCTGTGTTGATCTTTTTTGTAATTTCTGTTTCTCTGTTGAGCTAGCCCACCTATCCCCTCTGCTCAGATTATCATTTAAGTCCTTTAAATGTATTTCTTACATGTGTTTTAACATCTTTGTGTGCTAATTCCAATATCTGTCTAATCTCTGGCTATTTTTATTGACTGTCTTCTCTCTTGGTTTACTATACTTTCTTGCTTCTTCATATGTCTAGTAGTTTTTTATTGTATGCTCAACTTTATGGATGTTATATTATAGAGAGTTTGGTTTATATAGTTTTTCTTTAAGGAATGTTATATTTTATTCTTAATCCTATTTAAGATTGACTTTGGGTAACTTAGAATGAGACTAGAATACCCCTTACTTTAGGGCTAAAGTAGCTTTACTCCTAAGGTATGGAATTTCTGAGAATTCAATTAAGTCCCTGGGTCATTTGTGAGGCTCTCCAGTCTGGTTTGTTTCTCAGTACTGTATCACTTTTGGAATCACTGTTTTTCTCACAGTTTTCCAGAAGCTGTTCTTTGTTTGGTCCTTCAGAGTCTTGCTTTGTGCATGCACAGCCTAGTATTTTGCCAAACTCTCTAGAGATTTCTGGGATTCTTTCTCTATGCAGCTCTTTTCTCCTAGTACCTTGCTACAACAAATTTAGCTGCATTAGCAGCCCCAAATTCTAATACCTGTATTCTCTACAGACAGACTACTATTTTCTGATGGGTCTTTACCTAACTATTTGATCATTTGGAAAATGCTCTGAGACAGACAGACAGGTGAAAGTGGTGCTCACCTTATGTTCATTTCTTCTCTTGAGGATTGAAGCCCTGTGTTACCTACTGTTCAATGCCTGAGACACCTTCATCATAGTTTTGTAGGTATTTACAATGAAAAGATGAGTATGATTCTTATTGCTCCCTTAGAGTCAGAACCAGAGTTTCATATTCTTAAGTTTTAATTCTCAATTAAATCTCAATTTCTGATCCATTATTTATTTCCAATATTATAAGCTGTGCCATCTTTCCTTTTTCCCTAAACAAATTAGGGTTGTCTATTTTTCTGATATGTATTGTTTCTTTTTTCTATATTTATAGATATTATTTGGTTATTTTTTAATCTTTTGAGTCTTATACTTGGCTCATTATTTTCATTATGCTTTTATTTTCTAATATGTTCACTAAGTGGTATAAATTTCCCTTTAAACTCCATTGCTATTTGAATGCAAAGTTTTGATATGTAGTATTTTCATTATGTATTTGTTCTAAATATTTTAATTGCAAGATATTTTCTTTTTTTCTGTAAAATATATAGAACATAAATTTTGAGCATTTTAAATGGACTAGTCAGTAACATGGTCATTCTGAAAGTTACACGACCATCACTCGTATCCATTTCCTGAACTTCCTCATCACCCTGGATAGAAACTCTGTACCCATTAAATAATAAGTTCCCTTTCTGCTTTCCCCTTAGCCTCTGATATCCTCTACTCTAGCTTCATTTCTGTTAATTTACCTTTAATTGCAACTTAGTTTTTTCTTTGCTCTGGGAATTATTAATGAATATGTATGTGCATGGGTATGAGATTTAAATTACAGACATATAGGCTTTTGACATATTTTCTAAAATAAAAGCACTGAGGATACTTGAAATGGTAACTCCCAGCCCCCGGCTCTCCAATACCCTCTGCCACCTGGGGTTAACCAACCCTAGAAGCCTTGGCTCTGCCTCATAGGATTATATCCTGCTTCTCAGATTACCTGGGAATTTTTCTTACTTTTCCTGCTACCTCAACTGTACATTCAAAAATATTTATTATATTACACATGCTTATGAGGGGAGGTGGAATTCAAGTGATTAAATCCATATTATTTAAGGAACAGCACGTTCTGAATTTGCATCTCTAAAAGTCTCAAATTTGAAGAGTTTGATGACAATCACACGCCAAATCTGAAGTTATTTTATTATCTAGTCCACCTAATTACATAAAGGTGGAGTAGCATAAGATCAGTTATAATAATTATAGAGCAGGGATTGGTGTTTTCCTAGTGTATGTTTCATAAGAAATGTTTTCCTGTATTCAACAACCCTATTAGTGAATCACTGCCCAGGCATTCACATGAAAATTTTTTATGAATATATAGAGTCCAAATTTGAGACTCAAATTAAGATGTAGAATATAATAAATATATTTTATGCTCACTAACAGTTTCATTCTCTAATTTTAATTTGTTGCTTTGTTTTCCCTGGAAATGTGAGATAGAGTAGGATTTCACAGCAGTTTAAATTCCCTTTAAGAAAGTATCAGTCTATTAATGAGACATAAGGAAAGGGATTGGTAAGCAAAGATGTCTTGTTGACAACCCATGGGTCAAATATCTGTCTTTTCATTAGTATATGAGCATCTTGAAGGCAGGCAAAGTGATACATTTATCTCAGACTCTGGAGTAAAACATCAAGCTTGGCACATTGTAGATGCTAAATAACTGTGGAAAGAAGAGAGAGAAGAGAGAAAAAGAGAGAGAGAGAGAAGAGTGTGCAAACATAAGAGGGAGAGAGATAGGAAACACGGGACAGAAAAAAAGAGGGGAGGAGGTGGCTTCTGACTTTCACTCTGATGTCTATCTAAAGCATGAATGCAATTATTTAAGAATTACTTTAAGTTCTTAAGTGCAATGAAATCTTGATGATTCCATCAATATACATAAAAACAGTAGCTGCTTGCAGCATAGATTACATAAGAATCTGCTAAGCTATATGTTTGACCTGGAGAAACTGTGTTCTCAGTGGACCCTGATACCCATAGGTTGAGAAGCATGCCTCCAGGACAGCAGATTTTATTACTTGAATTAAGCAAATGTTTCTGAGCTGTACCCATGTTTTGAGAGACTTGCTTCTTCCTTTCTTAATTACCTAAACTTGGTTTTCATCCTAATCAATCAATTTCTTTTTTTTTTTTTTTTTTCTGCAGTTTTTGACTGAGGTGGGGTTTGAACCTGCCACCCCCAGTATATGGGTCTGGCACCCTACTCTTTGAGCCACAGGCACTGCCTCCATCTTAATCAATTTCTTAAAACTTTCCATTCCTTTTCTTTAGGCAAAAACTGAATCTCAGAAACAGGATAGAATGGTAGAAAGCTCCAATTTTCTCCCTTTCATCTTTGTTATTATAAAGATTATCAACTGTATGTGCTCTTCTTCAAGGGGAAGAGGTACTATGACTGAGTTGTACCATCAGTAAATCTCTTTCCAGCCAAGTGGAAACATTTCCTTGGACTGAGCAGATTAGTCATACCCAGTGAAATAATGAATATGGAAGTATTTTAATAGTGAAGTCCTCTGCATAGTCATCAAGGTATTAAAACAGTGAGCATTATTCCCTGCACTAGGATGTGGTATGATGATAGCCAGCCATGGACGAAAGATAGTGGGGCTTCTTCTTAATCTGCTTAAATTGTTGCCTCCCAAATGTGCAAACCACTGCAGAAGCATTTCTATGCGAGGGTCTGGCAGTCATAGAAAAGAAAAAGGATGCACTATGTTCTCAGAATTTTGGACAAGGAAAGATTGGGGCCATCAATCTGAGAGTGCTAGATTCTCAATCTCCTGTATCCCTTTGGGAGGAGAGGGTGGAGGGAATGGCATCACCCGGTGATAGGATTCTTATTGCTCCTGATGTCACTTCCTGCCTTGGCAAAGTTGACCAGAAGAGTGAATGTGCTGTTTCCTTCACGGCACCATTGTTGTTTCCTTGTCTGCCCTACTCACCTTTCCTTTAAATATCATATACATTTTAAGAATAATTTTCAAAACATCTTTACTCCTTTATTTCCTTTCCATCAATGTTGCAGTGATTCTTTAAGCAAAATCCATAATGCTCTGGTGATTACAGGGAATATATAGTCAGTTCCAGTTTCAGAAGCTAAAGAATTAGCAGTAACATAATATCACTACATAAAATGAGTAAGAGCTTGTATAGTTGCTAGCTTACACAGTGCTTTACATCTGGCTAAAATAATTAATGTAGCATTTGAATCTTTCTTAGTATGTGTGAAACATATATGAAGGAGATATAAGCAACATATTTTATTATGTTAATATTGAAAAGCCATGTTATAGAAAGAGAAAAATTTACTATTAAAAAAAGTATTTATTTTTTGTTGTTGTTGAGACAGTCTCACTATGTCACCCGCAGTAGAGTGCTGTGGCATCACAGCTCATAGCAACCTTAAACTCTTGGGCTTATGTGATTCTCTTGCCTCAGACTCTCAAGTAGCTGGGACTACAGGCGCCCACCACAATGACTGGCTATTTTTTTTTAATTGTAGTTGTCATTGTTGCTTAGCAGGCCCAGTCTGGGTTTGCACCCACTGCCTCCAGTGTATGTGGCTGGCACCCTAACCACTGAGCTATGGGCATTGAGCCTAAAAAATATTTAGAGTTAACAAATAGTGAAATAATAATTATGAGGTAGGTATGTTGAAATCAAATTAAAGGACACCAGTTATGTATGCTGCTGTGGACAGTAAAATAATTTAAAATACATGAGTCTTAAAACCCTAGTGTTTTCAAAAAACACAGATGGCAGAATCTGATCTTGATTTAATATTAAAGGAAATGTGAAAAACTGAATTTTATCAAGTTCTAGTCAATAAGTACACATCTTTTCTGTCCAAAGAGCAAATAAGCAGTAAGTATTAAAACTTTGTTTTCTTCCATTGAAGTATGGGAATGCTAAGGGGAAAGTTATCATATAAGCTTTTGAAATGAGGAAAGGGAAAATAATAATTTCTCTATGACACGGGTGATATCAAGGACCAAGTCAATAGTTTCAAGGGTGTTCTTTTAGGGGCATTTCTCAGAACATATTCAAAACCTTCAATAGACAACTCATTACTTTAGGACTGCCATAGCCTAATTTTTAATGCTAAGTAATTGATATGAGGATTTCTGATGAGAACCAACGAGCTAAATGTTTGAATGTCTACAGATACTTCAGTGTCTTCTTTGAGATGAGAGCTTATATTGAAAATTTATATTCTATTGTATTTTAAGTTCTTTCTGCTAAAGTGATTCTCTAGTTATTACCCGAAACAAGTAGAGGTTCAAGCTGTGTGGCTAGCTCAGAGGACAACACTCTACTCAGAGGGAAGAGCAAGCACGAACTGTTGGACACGTGAGCAGCCTTGGTGACCACTGAGGGGGTCAGTGCAGATGGATACAACAAGGAAAGGAGCGTAGTAGGTGTTGATGTCAGAGAGACAGCAAAGCATCAGGATGTGAGAACTCTGGCTCTAATGCCAAGGTGCCAGGTCATTGAGGAATTTGAGCAGGAGTGTTGCTTCCTTTTTAATGAGTTCATTCTGCTGTGTTGAGGACAGGCTGAGGAAGGAGAAAGCAGAAGGGAAGCAGGCTGAGGTTATTTTGGTACTTGACGCAATGGAGGAGGTTGGCTTATCCTAAAGCAGGGGCAGTGGAGGTGGTAAGAAATGGTTGACTTCTGGAATTGTTTCCACCCATTTAAGAAATGTTTATTGAGTCCCTAAAATCCCATTGGTGTGACCTGGAGTACTGGAGAGGCTTTTATTCTGAGCAATAAATAAATAAATAAATAAATAAATAAATAAATAAATAAATAAATAAATAAATAAAAATACCCCCCCTCCCCTCCTCCCCCCGTGATCCTTATCCTCCTTCAGGTATGGTCTATTTGGAGAAGGGAAGTTGAGAGTGGAAACAGGCAGTATAGATGTAAACAAACAGGCAAGGGGAATTTCAGGTAAAAATACAGAATGTGAAGCAAATTAACCAGGCTAATGTAATGTGACTGGGTGGGTAGATGGGGACAAGTTCAGTTTAGATTGTGTATTCAGGAACGGCTGCTCTGAGGAGATGTCCTATCAGCTTTGACATGAATAGTGAGAAGAAGGCAGCCAAGTGAAGATCTGGTGAAAGATCTGGCGGATGATTGCCCCAGGTATAATGAACATCAAATTCACAGTCAGAGAAGCATATGTAGCTTGCTGATTGGAACATAGCAAAAGAACTGGAAAGTGGTGGAAGTGAGAATAGGAAGGAAGATTACATGGGCTCTTGAAGGACATAATAAGGAATTTGGATTTGATTCTAAGTGTTTTAGAAAGTCATCAGATGGCTTTAAGTCAGAAATGGCATGATATACTCTACATCTTTAGAAAAACCCTGTGGCTGTTGTGCAGAGTATTGATTCTGTTGGACGTATACAGTGAAGAGCACTGGCAGGCAGCTGGCAATTGGAGTCTGGAGCCCGGGAGAGAAGTCAGGCTTGAAGACACAAATTGAGGAACTGCTAAAGAATGGATGATGTTCAGAGAGAAAGAGCGAGGTGAAATGACTTCCAGACAGAATGTAGCTGGCCTGCTTTCCATCACAGCAAGACCCTCTTGTTCTTGTCTCCCATTCTCTTCTCAGCCCCCTCCATTTGACATCTGTCCCCACTACTCCACTGCATCTACTCCTGTTAAGATCACTGTTCCTTCCTTGAAGGCATAAAGTGAGTGAGTTTAGTAAAGGAATGAGTGGGAGGAAGGGTGGTAGGTCTCCAGCAAAGAAAAATCAATGCCATGCTGCAAACATGTTAAAGAGTAAAAAGTTAAAGCATCGAGGAGGGTGTACACCATGTTTGAGAGCAAAATCCTAAGAAACGTGGAGGTTTGGCTCTGACTTCTAGGATTTCAACAGCTCACTTGTGTTTCTGATCACTGTCTGCTGCTGGATTCCCCAGGGCCACATGCTACCAGACTCTTGTGAGTCCAAGTTAGGCCTTCCCAGTCTAGCCTGGCATGCTACCTGCTACCTATTACAGGGTCTTTTAAGATACAAATTCTGCTAACTAGGCTGGACCTCTCTCTTCTATTTTGTATAGATACATTTCCTTTCCTATTAGCTTTTCTGTAGTTCTAGCTCTAGTTTCTGGATTCCTTAGTCTGTATGCAACTAATGAGGCTCTGGTCAACAATGACTTTCAGTGTAACACTTAACTATTCACCTCACTATCTTGTAACAGTGTTGTTTAGAGTCTAGAAGATTACAAGCCCTGACTTATAAATTTCCAAGAAAATACACTATAGGAATTGGCAAATCTAGAAAGGTTTCTGGGCTCAGGTTAATACTTACCTTGGTGTTGACCCCAATAAAAACTGTGCTCTTTTAATTAAACACATACTTTCATATTTTCATCAGAATTAATAGCAGCAGCAAAGGAAGCAATGATTGGAGTCACTCAGAACTTCGCAATAAGGTTATATCTTGAACTAGGAAAGGCTGGATCAAAGTTCTGTAGGCAGTGAGACTCACTTCCTTAGTTATAATTCTTCTTAGTACTTTGGCAAAGCAAGATGTCGGGGTATAAGCATCCTCCGGGAGAGTTATTAGGAATTGAAAAGCAAATGTTATGTTAATCTTAAAACTAATTTCTCTGTTTAATTTTTGTTGAACCTACAATTCAATATATATTCATTGTATAATCTATTATTTATTTGAAACCTGTTATCAATTGAATTGTGTCCTCACCAGATTCTTGTGTTGAAATCCTAAATTCCAAGAATCTCAGAATGGAAAATAAAGCCATTGGAGATGTAATTAACTCCATGTAATTAACAGATGTAATTAAAGATGAAGTCAGACTGTCATAGGATGGGTCCCTAGTCCAATATGACAGGTGTCCTTGTGAAAAGGGAAAATTTGGATGAACACATACACACATACACACACACACACACACACACACACACATACACACACACACACGGCAATACTATTAAGAGATGAAGGCAGAGTTCTGCAAGCCAAGGAGCATCAAAGACTGTCATTCAGCAAACCCCTGAAAGCCAGGAGAGAGGTAGAGAACATATTTTTTCTCACAGCCCTCAGAGGGACCAACTCCACTGACACCTTGATTTCTTTTTTTTTATTATTAAATCATAGCTGTGTACATTAATGCAATCATGAGGTACAATGTGCTGGTTTTACATACAATTCAAAATATTTTCATCAAACTGGTTAACATAGCCTTCCTGGAATTTTCTTAGTTATTGTGTTAAGACATTTATATTTTACATTTAGTAAGTTTCACATGTACCCTTATAAGATGCACCGTAGGTGTGGTCCCACCAATTACCCTCCCTCCACCCATCCTCCCCCCCTCCCCTACCCTCTCCCTTTTCCCTTTCCCCATATTCTCAGGCTATGACACCTTGATTTTAACCTCCAGACTTCAGAACTGTGAGACAATATACTTCCATTGCTTAAACCATCCAGTTTGTGGTACTTTCTTACAGTAGCTCCAGCAAACTAATGCAAAGCTTAAGCAGACACAAATTATATTTGCTGCAATAATTTAGTAATGTTTTCAGTTTTGCATTAATAAATTGCGGCTCGATTTTTCCACCCTTTGGAACGTTGCCAGCACACATCCTCACCCCATCAAAATCATCATAGGCAGGAAGAGAAAACAAGTGGGAGGTGGGGGGAGGTTGTGCAAACACGAGCTCACTTTTCTGAAGAGACTGAGGAGTGCTTCTTTATGCTGGCGTATTTCCAAAGAGGCAGAAGAAAAAAATAATGTTTAAAACAAACATTTACCCCTGTTGCTAAGTTGATGCCTCACAACATTACTATACTATCAGACATGAAAATTAAGCCAGAATTATGCAGTTGAGTCTAATGCTGTCTGTTCAGGCTCCAGTGACAGACAAAGAGAAATACTTGCATTATGTATAATAAGTGGCTGGGGATTGAGCAGTGTGCATTAAAAAACCATGTCAGGACATTTTTGCATATCAGAAAACGATCTAACACATTTCATGAGACACTTGTGCAGTCAATGAATTTTAATTATCCCCAAAGCTTTGGACAAGGAGTACAATACAAACCACGTTAGTAACAGAAATAATAAATAATCTTCATATTGCTATTGGTAGTATCAGTCTCATATTTCATCTTTATTAATATTACATCATTTTTTTTTTGGAATAATTACTACTTTAATGTCTGAGTAAAAATAGGTGCTTATAGAAATACAAAACATGGATAGTACGTTCCTTTCATTCAGCTGACATAGTAGAATCTAATAAAATAGGGAGTGGGATGAGAGAGTATGAAAGAGAAACACCAATTTCTTGTCTGTTTTTCTCTTCACTTTGCTTTTTATTTCAGAATATTACAGGGGTACAAACATTTTAGTTACATGAATTGCTTTTGTACAGTTTGACTTAAAGCTAAAAGTGTCCCCATCACCCTGATAGTGTGCATGGACCCGTTAAATGTGAATTACTCATTCCCCCACACTTGCTTGCTTTCCATTCATTTTTACTTCCATGTGTGCCCATGAGTGTTAAAAGATCACTTCCAATTCAACAGCGAGCACAGGTGGCGTTTGTTTTTCCACTCCAGTGATACTTCATTTAGAATAGTCTCCAGTTTCCATTCTAGTAATACTACATTTAGAAGAGTAGTCTCCATTTTACCTAAGAAGGTAAATGTTTGTTTTACACATTATTTATTTTGTAACCTTGTTACAAAAAGTATTAGTTTGCCCATTTTTTATGGCTGAGTAGTATTTCATGGTATATATATACCACACTTTATTAATCCACTTGTGTATTGATGGGCACTTGGGTTGGTTCCACATCTTTGCGATTGTGAATTGTACTGCAATAAAGATTCGAGTACAGATATATTTTGGATAAAATGACTTTTTTTCCTTTGGTTAAATACCCAGTTGTGGGATTGCTAGATCAAACAGTAGGTCTACTTTTAGATCTTCGAGGTATCTCCATACTATACTACTTACCATATAGGTTGTACTACAGACTAGTTTGCAGTCCTGCCTGCAGTGTGTAAGTGTTCCTTTCCCTCTGCATCTACACCAGTATTTGTGGATTTGAGACATTTTTATAAACACTATTCTCACTGGAGTTAGGTGATATTTCCCTGTGGTTTCGATGTGCATTTCTGTAGATATGTTGAGCCTTTTATATTATGTTTATTGGCTATTAGTCCATCTTCCTTTGAAAAGCTTTTGTTCATATCTTTTGCATGCTTTTTAATGGGGTTATTTGATTTTTTTTTTTTTCTTGCTGATTTGTTTGAGCTCTTTATAGATTCTGGTTATCAGCCCTTTGTCAGCTGTATAGCATGAAAACACTTTCTCCCATTTTGTAGGCTGTTTATTTGCTCTATTGATTGTTCCCTTAGCTGTGCAGAAGCATTTTAATTTAATCAAGTCCCATTTGTTAATTTTTGTTGTTGCTGTGGTTGCCCTTGGAGTCTTCCTTAAAAATTCTTTGCCTAAGCCAATATCTGTAAGAGTTTTTTTCAACATTTTCTTCTACAATTCTTATAGTTTCATGTCTTAAGTTTAAGTCTGTTATCCGTTGTGAATTAATTTTTGTAATTAAAAGGTGTGGATCCAATTTTCCAAGCACCATTGAGCTCTTACTGATAGGGATTCTTTTCCCCAATGTATGCATTTATCTACTTTGTCAAAGATCAGATGGCAATATGAGTATGATTTTATACTTAGTTCTCTGTTCTGATCCATAGATCTATGTCACTGTTGGAAATATTTAATATAAAATATTATCTCTGAATATGTAAATCACCATGAAAGTTTTGAGACAGACTATGTTGTGATCCATTATTTCACTTCCAAAAATCACAGTCAACAGTGTCATTTCTAATTTAGCCATGCAAGTTTTGACTTGCTTGCCTTACCAGTGTTGCTGAGAGGGCTTCATTTGTTTCTATCCATGAAGAATTTATGTCTCTTGATTTTTGTGCACCTCAAAACTTTTATAATGACTCTTGTACTATAAAAATCTCTATGCATATAAACTTGAAAATGTGGAGGAAATGGACAAATTTTTGGAAACACACAACCTCCATATGCTCACTCAGGAAGAAATAGAATTCCTAAACAAAACAGTATCAAGTATCAAAATTGAAGCAGTAATAACAAATCTTCCAACAACAAAAAAAAAAAATCTCAGACCTGATGGTTTTACAAGAGAATTTTACCAGACTTACAAAGAACTGGTACCTATACTGAAGAAATTACTCCATAACCTCAAGTAGGCAGGTATCCTCCCCAATTCATTATATGAAACCAATATCACCTTGATACAAAACCCAGGAAAGAATATAATAAACATAAAATTACAGACCAAAGTCTCTTATGAATATAGATACAAAAATTATCAATAAAATACTAGCAAACTGAATTCAGCTGCACATCAAAAAAATAACCCACCATGGCCAAGTGGACTTCATCCCAGAGATGCAAGGATAAAAGGACAGTTCAACACATGCAAATCTATAAACACAATTCACCACATAAATAGAAGAAAAACAAATATGACATTATCCTCTCAATAAATGCAGAAAAAGCATTTGACAAAATTCACCACCCTTTTATAATAAGAATGCTTAATAAAATAAGCATAGATGGGACATACCTCTAAATCATTTAACCTGTGACAAATCCACAGCCAACATCATTCTGAATGGGCAAAAATTGAAAGCATTTTCATACAGAACTAGAACCAGCCACATTTGCCCACACCACTACTTCTGTTTAACACACTGCTGGAAGTCTCAGCCAGAGAAATTGCATAAAAGAAAGAAATCAAGAGTGTCCAAACGGGAATAGAAGAGGTCAAACTATCAGTGTTTGTTGATGATACAATGCCAGTGATTCTGCCAAGAGATTCTGGGAATTATACATAAACCTAGCAAAGCCTGAGGTTACAAAATCAATGTACACTAATCAGTAGCATTCATATATATCAACAACACTCAAGCTGAGAATCAAACAGAGACTTACCTTTCACAATAGCAGCAAGGAAAATAAAATACCTAGGAATGCATTTAACCAAGAAGGTGAAAGACCTCTACAGGGAGAACTATCAAACACTGAGGAAAGAATTGGTAGAACATGTAAACAGATGGAAAAACATATCATGCTCGTGGATTGGCAGAATCAAATCTGTTAAAATGTTTATAGTACCAAAGTAATTTACAGATTCACTGACATTCCCATTAAAATACCAACATCATTTTCTGTAGAGATCTAGAAAAAGCAGTTCTACACTTTGTATGGAATCAGAAAAGACCCTGAATAACCAAAGCAATAAGATCAATTGGGAGGCATCACTTTATCAGATTTCAAGCTATACTGCATAACTGTAGTAACAAAAACAGCATGTTCTTTTCAAATTTGTATAAAACTCAAAGGACAAACCAACCCAAACAAAGGCCAAGCTCTGCAAACTTGATCTGGTGGTTGCACTTCAAAAACTTGCACTGATGAGACATTAAGGTCCACACAGTGACTCTGGAAATCACTGCTCCTATTCTGACCTCATACACTTGAGCTGCCCCACCCAGACACACAGAGTCCAAGATTCCTTCTGAGCAATTCAGATGGGACAGGGCAGCATGTGGTATTCACTCAGTCAGACTCTAATCAGCCTCATTTTCAAAACCTGTTGGTTAAAACTAATTTAAGGGTGAATCATGGGGCCTGTGCTTCCCACACTGCTCTGTTATTTTAATAGCTAGAGGTGCAGGCAACCTGTACTCACTCTACTATGAGAGGAAAGGGGTGTTCAGCTCTCTCAGGATCTGACTGGCAGAGGAGCCTTTGCCCTTTATAATAGTTCTTGGAAATATTTACAGGACACAGTATTTTGCACAGCAGTATAAAGCACACCGTGTGCAGCCACAACCTAACCCATGGGAGAGCTACCTGGACAGGGACATACTTCAGCTTGCCCAGGAAGGGATGTCTCTGTCTTTACTCTGAGCACTATCTAAGAGGCATCAATTTTAAAATGAAATGAGAGATTTAAATAAGATTTGGAGAGCTTAGGGCTCTAAAATAAGAAAAGTGGTTTGATTTTCTAACAGAATTCAGAGTCTTTGGGGGGGAATTTTAAACAAAGACAAGATAAAAGGTCTTTTACCCATTTGGAACACCTAAATCAGCATACCTGAGAAGATACAGAGGAAGCATGTAACACCAAATGGTGCCTCGCCGTTTTATGACTCATGTTCCTTTCTGTTAGGAAATTCCTGTGGATATTTGGGGAAGAACTCAATTTTTCTAGCTCTTAATGAACACTTCACATCTCACCCATAGGTACTTTTTCTTTAGGTGTTCTTTTCTTTTTTTTCATGTTAATCCTCTTAACCTTCTATTTCTTCTCTGTATTTGGTCTTCTGAAACTAGTGCTACACAATACATTCAGACAGAGCTCCTGTGAACAAAGAACTAAATTGAAGCAAAACTTTTCACCAAGATGGGCCCAAAGTGAGGAAAGAAGCTTCTTTCCCCCCCCCCCCCCAAAAAAAAGACAAAGGCAAAGGGTATGAAGGCCAAAAAAGCAGTGTTGAAAGGCATAGACAGCTATGAGAAAAAAGAAGATTCTCATGTCATCCACCCCTGCTGGACCCAGACACTGCAGCTCTGAAGACTGCCCAAATATTCTCAGCAGAGTGCCCCCCGGAGAAACGAGCTTGAGCAGTATGACATTATCAAGTTTCCTGAATCAGCAAGGAAGAAAATGGAAAATAACACATGTATGCTCATTGTGGATGTCAAGACCAACAAGCATCACATCAAAGAGGTTATGAAGAAGCTCTATCACATTAACATGGCCAAGGTCAACACTCCAACCAGGCCTGTTGGGCTTGGGGGGGAGGCATGCATTTGATTGGCTCTTGACTGTGATACAAAATTGGTATCATCTAAATTGGGTCCAGATGGTTAATTCTAAATATAAAAACTCTAAATTTATTTGTGATTCTGTGATTGGTTTAACTTGAAAAGAAACAGAAAGAAAGACAAATGGCATCTCTGTCCTCATTTTTTTCTCTTTGTGTGTCTAGATGACGAGTGATGGGTGAAAGAGAGCCAATGGTCTTGACTAATTGAAGAAAATTTGGAACTCTCTTTGCTCCTGGTTATGTCTACTTTTTTAGTCATTTCAATTAATGGAAAAGACTTGATGATGAGAATTCATAGAGACAATGTATTTCCATCCCATCTGTGTCAATAGCTCTTGATTCAAATGCCATTATTAAATTATCTTTTCATTATTTCAACAGAACTTATTGAGCACATACAATGTGCCAGATATTATTCTAGGTCAAGCATTGCAACTGTGAAACACTTGACAAATGTTCCTATTTTCATAGATTTCACTTGTACTGAGACGAGATGGGCATTAGACAAATAACTCCATGGATTCTGTAGGGTGTCTGATGGCTGGAAATGTTATGGAGAAAAATTAATCAGGAAGGGGGCATGAGAAGTACTGGGGAATGAATATTAAAGTTCCATGAGGTGCTTAGGCAAGACTTGTTTGAGAAGAAAATTTTTGACTAAAGATATAAAGGAGGGGAGAGAGTTGGATGTGAATATTTGCAGAAAGACCGTTCCAGGCAGGAGGAATAGCAAATACAAATGCAGGAATATGTACCAGACAGAATATTTGTGAAAGGATACCACCCCTCTTTTACCAAAATAAATGTCACATGGAATAATATTCTGCTCGAATGGGTGTGGCAACAACATGAGAGTCTTTCACTAACATTATGGCTCATTTAGCTCGGCAAGTCCATGACCACAATTTGATGGCATGAACCTCCTTGGGATTTGATCCATGTGTTACACCCATCTTATTTAGTTTTCTCTTTGTTTTTGTTTCATACAGGTAATATGTAAATACTTTCTCATAAAAAGATGCAAACAGTACTGAACTGCACATAGTGAAATGTGAAGCTTCCTTCATCAAGTTTCCCTTGCTCTACTTCCTATCCACTTACCATCCTCCTTACCTCAGAAGAAACATTAATTCTTTGATAGACATCCATCAGTCTTTTTTGTGTATTTACATATCCATATGTGCATATGAAGACATAGTTTTTTCCATGAATGGGATCATACTTTACATATTTTTGACTGCATGCTTTTCTTACTTAACAATGTAGGAGATTTATCTGTGTTAATGTAGAAAGATCTATTACGTTCTTCAATAAAAGTATATTTCATCATATGGCTCTATCATATCTATATTATATATCTATAGTATCATACATTATTTATATTCCCCATTGATGGATGTTAAAAAAAGTCAGAAAAAGCAAATAGGCTTGTACCCAATTCTTGGTGAGCCTGTGTTTCTCTAGGCTAGACACAGAATTTTGAATAGAAAGATATATGTAAGAGATTTTTTTGTAACAGATGTATTCAAAGATATAATTCATATGCCATATAATTCACCAAAGTATACAATTTAATGCTTGTAGCATATTCAGAGTTGTGCACTCCCCTAATTTTAGAACATTTTTATCATTCCAAAAAGAAGTCCTATACCCTTCAAGCTATCATCCCTCAATCCTCTCATCCCTTTCAGACTTAGGAAGCCACTTATTTCTCTATAGATTTGCTACTCTGGACATTTCTTTTAAGGGGATCATAAGATTTTGGGGTTTTTGTATCTGGTTTCTTTTGCTTAGCATAATGTCTTCAAGATTTATTCACTTTATAGTATGTATCAGTACTTCGGTTTTTAATTGCCTAGTAATATTTCTTTGTGTGGATATACCAAATTTTACTAGCCCATTCATTAGTTGATGGATATTTGGATCCATCCATATTTGCAGCCATTATGAATAATATTACTTTCAATATTAACACACAAATTGTTCTCTGCTCTTAGGTATATACCTAGGAGTGGAATTTGGGGGTTACATGGCAATTCTATATTTAACTTTTAAAGAGTTGTCAGACTGTTTTGCAAAGTGACTGCAGTATTTTAAAATCCTAACACCAATGTATATAAGGGTTGCAATTTCTTCACATCCTGGCTGACACTTGTTACCTATTATTTTGATTATAGCCTCCTAGAGATATCCCATTGCAGTTTTATTTCTATTTCCCTGAAGAATAATGATCTTGAGTATCTTTTCATGTGTTTCTTGCCTATTTACATATATTCTTTGGGAAATTGTCTATAGGCACATATTTACATATTTTTGACAGCATGCTTTACAAAAATCCAACTTATATATAACTCACACTTACAAACAGAGGCTATTATAGTAGAACCCAAATATAAACATTCAACTGATTGCAGGCTATATGTAATAGGTAAATGTACCTGTTCCAACTTACACACACATTTCAACTTAAGAACTGTAGGATAATATTTAGAAATAAACATACCCTACATCAAGCACAAAAAGTGAACTCAGTGTGAGTTTAAAATGACTTGCTTTTCTTCCAGAGGCTTAAGGAACCTGGACCCCCCTGGGATACACACAGAGTTGGCTTCCCTGTATTTATTCCATAAGCCATTTCTCTGAAACTGTACACCCTATGAAGCCTGAGATCAAAGGGCATGCCACCCTTCCTCAGAGATACAGGCCAGAGGGTTGACATATGTTAACAACATATGGCCAGAGGTCTATAGGTGTTCTGGCCTGAGGGAAAGACACAGTCATTACTTCATACTGAGTAAACTGAGTGAATGCTTGAAGATATTCTTTCATTAACTCTGTTCCCCTGTGGCTATTTTATTCTTTATGATTTTGTTTACACACCTGCCGAGAGATTAGTCAGTGTTTAGGAGAAGGTGTTTACTGCAAAAGTGATTGTGTTGGTGTGGTAATAGGATAATTCCTTTTAAGTTGATTTCAGATAGGTAATTCAGGTAATGGTGAAACTAATAGATAATAGATTAAGTGTGTACGTGACTAGAAAGGTATAAAATCAAACCCCTAAATAAAGATCTTCAGTACACGCCATCTCATCTTGTGTAGGTCTGTTTCTTGACTTAATAATTACAGGAGCAAGTTTACATCCACGGCAAAGCTGCTGTTCATTCCTGTCTCCGGTCATGCAACAAAAACACACCCACAGAACCTATGTCATTTGTAACTCAGGGACTGATTGTATTCAGACTTTTAAACAATTCTTCATTCCATATCCTTAACCAATTATCTTGCATTTAAAACCAATTAACTACAAATGTGAGGATTTATTTCTGGATTCACTATTCTATTCCACTGATATGTATGTGTATCCTTCTGCCAATATGACATTGTCTCGCTTTCATTTACTTTTTCACACATTTTGAAATCAGGAAATGTGAATCTTCCAACTTTGTTCTTTTCCAAGATTGTTTTGGCTATTTTGGATTTCTTTCATTTTCATAAGAATCTCAGAATTAGCTTGTCAAATTCTTCAAAGAAGCCAGCTCTGACTTGGATAGGGATTACATTAAATCTGTGGATTAATGTAAAGAGTATTGTCATCTTAATAACATTGTCATCAGATCTATGGTCAACACATAGCTTTTCATTTTCTTAGGCATTTTAAATTTATCCAACAATTATCTGAGGTTTCCAGTGCATAATTGTTTTTATTTCCTTTGCAATTCCTAAGTATTTTATTCCTTTTGATGCTTTCATTTTATTGTAAATAAAATGATTTTCTTAATTTTATTTTTGGACTGCAAACATATAGAAATACAATTGGTTTTGTATATTGATCTTGTGTCCTGTATCCTTACTGAATATGTTTACCATGTAATAGAACTAATAGTTTTTGTGAATTCCTAAGGATTTTCTATGTACAATATTCTGTCATCTGCAAATACATATAAGTTTACTGTAGACATTTTAATAAATAGATTTTATCAGGATCAGGAAGTATCCTTCTATTCCTAGTATTAGATTTTATCTACTTCTACTGGTACATATGTACTTTTTGCCCATTACTGTATAAATATGGAGCATTATAGTAATTGGTTTTCAGGTGTTAAACCAACCTTGCATTCTTATGATAAATCCCATATGACCATGATATGATTTTTTAAAATATCTGTTGGATTCAGTTTGTAGCTATATTTTTATGCCTAAATTTATAATAGATATCTTTTTCTAACAGCATGGTAGTGGCACAAAAATTCAGACATAGACATATAGAACCGAATAGGAAATAAAGAGATGAAACTAGTCTCTAGTTGCCATCTGATCTTTGATAAACCAAACAAAAGCACACACTGGGGGAAATAATCCCTATTCAACAAATGGTGCTGGGATAACTAGATAACATGTAAAAGACTGAAACTGGACCCACACCTTTCACCACTTACAAAAATTGACTCAAAAAAGAAAAATTGACTCAAGATGGATAAAAGATATAAATCTATTACATGAAACAATAAAAATGTTAGAAGAAAGTGTGGGAAAAACTCTTGATGATGTCTGACTGGGGAAAGATTTTATGACGAAGACTTCAGTGGCAATCGCAACAACAATAAAAATAAACAAATGGGACTTAATTAAGCTGAAAAGCTTCTGCACAGCTAAGGACACAACAAATAAAGTAAAAAGACAACCTTCAGAATGGGATGAATCTAATAAAGTGTTGATAACTAGGATCTATAGAGAACTCAAATTAATCAACAACAACAATAACAAAAAAGAGTAAACAATCCCATCTACCACTGGGCAAGAGATAGGAACAGAATCTTACTGAGGAAGACATGAATGAATAACTTTTTTAAAAAAACTAATCATCCCTGATCATCAGAGAAATGCAAATCAAAACCACCCTTAGATATCAACTAACCCCAGTGAGAATGGCCCACATCACAAAGTCTCAAAGCTGCAGATACTGACATGGATGTGGATTGAAGGGAACACTTTTATACTGCTGGTGGGACTGTCAACTAATATAACCTTTTTGAAAGGAAGTATGGAGACTCCTCAAAGAACTCAAGCTAGACCTCCCATTTGATCCTGCAATCCCATTACTAGTCATCTACCCAGAAGAAAAAAAAAAATCATTTATCATAAGGACACTTGCAGTAGACTGTTTATCACAGCTTAATTTAGAGTCAGCAAAATGTGGGAACAACCTAAATGCCCACCAACCCAGGAATGGATTAACTAGCTTTAGTATAGTATATTATGGAATACTATTCCGCCATTAAAATATGTGGGAATGTATTAGATTGTCTACTTTCTCCATTCTTGTAAAGTATCACAAGAATGGAGAAGCAAGAATGCAATGTCCTCAATACTAATATACTAATGAAGCCAGTAGACAATCTAATACATGCCCACATAAGAGAAAAACTCAAATCAATTCAAGGTGGGGGGCATAGGAATGCGGGAGTGGGGAGAGGGGAATGGGCATACAATGTTAAAATTTATGGCACACCTCTTGGGGGTGGGACACAATTAAAAGAGAGACTTTACCTAACAAATGAAAACATTGTCACGTAATTCTTTGCACCCTCAATTAACCTGAAACAATTTTAAAGAGAAAAAAAAATAGATTTCTTTCTCTGCAATGTCTTTTTCTGTTTGGGGTATTAGTGTAATAATAACAGGATGATTTTGGAAGTGTTCTTTCTTCTATTTTTTGGAAGAGTTTGTGAATACTCACAAATTGTTATTCATTCATATAATTGGTAGAATTCATCAACAAAATCACCTGGGCCCAAGAGATTTTTTTTTGGTGGGTAGTTTGTTAATTACTAATTCAATCTCTTTTCTTGCTATGGATATATACAGATTGTCTATTTCTTCTTGATTCAATTTGAGTAGTTTGTGTTTTTCTAGGAATTTGATCACTTCATTTATATCACCTAATTTATTGACATACAATTGTTCATAGTATACTCTGATAATCATTTTTATCTCTGTAAATTGATAATAAGATCACCTCTTTCATTTATGTCTTTAATGATTTGACTTTTCTCTCTTTCTTGTTCAATCTAGCTAAAGATTTGTCAATTTTGTTGACTTTTTCAAAGAATTAACTTTTTATTTTATTTTCTCTATTGTTTATATACTCTTTATTTCATTAATTCTCTTTTTAATTTTTATTTTTAATTCCTTCCACTACTTTCAATATAATTTCATTTTCCATTGATATAATCTGATGAAATAATGCAGAAAATAAAAGCAACGTTTATTGCTTTAGGTTTAATTTGATTTTCATATTTGCTTTGAGATGTTTTTTAATATGTGTTTGTGCCTATAAATTCCACTGTAAGTACTTCTTTAGCTATGTCTTATAAGTTTTGGTGTCTCATGTCTTCATTTTTATTTATTCAATGTATTTCCTATTAACTTTTGTGATTTTTGTCATTGACCCATATGGTTATTTAGGAGAACATTGTTTAATTTCAACCTAATAATGAATTTCCCAAATTTCTTTCTTTATTTATTTCTAATTTTCCTCTATTATGGTTGAGCAACATTGCATAATTTCAATACTTTTATGTTTTTTGATGTTTTAAATGTAGTGTTTATAGTTTTAGATAGATGTCGGCAAATAATCCTCTTAAGCCAGTACATTCAAAGGATTATAGAAAACCAAGGCAAAAATAAAACATATTTTATAATTCACCTTCTGAATTTATTTGGTTACTATTGAAACTGGCTGAAATTATGGCACTTTTGTGGACATGATAGAAATATAATTAGTGTTCTCACTTATTTAACACCATGGTGTCTGCAATACACTGCATATTTATTATACACTGTCCCTAATCTTCACTATAAAACACAAAATAGTATTATTTCCATTTTTCAAAGGGGGAAACTGAGCCTTAGATTAATTAATTGACCAATACAATTGCCTAGAAAATGAAGAATTGGCATTAGACTTCCCAAACCTATTTCTACTATCATACTCTTGTCCTAAGGCCAACCAAAAATAATCTGAGAACTTACTTTTCTCTCATCTTTCCTTATTTCTATAATATCCTAAGGACATATCACGAGTCAGGTTCAGAGTATTTTTGCAGCTATGAACTTCTGCTTTCTATTTCTACTTTTATCTTTTTTTATTCCAGAAGGCAACTGCATCTCATAATTGGACAACATACTTACTGGCTCATTTCTAAGTAAATTTGCTAATAATAGGTAAAAGGGATTTAGAAAATTTATGCAGATGCATTGATGTCTTGTCTTTATATTTGTATAAAGATCAGCCCTGTATTGTCTTTCTATTTGACAGGTACTGCACCAATGTGATTCTAACTATGTTGCTTTCATTTTCTGCATGATTCCATCAGATTATGTCAATGGAAAATAACATTACAATGAAAGTAGTGGGTGTGAGGATGATAACCTCCTTATCAGAATAAATCAGATGCCCCATTTTACAAATTTTCTGGAAACTATGTTTTTATATCTTAAAGGTACTGTGTTTATCTTATTTGGTAATATTGAAATACTAAAAATAAAATACAAAAATCATGGAATAATTAGGTTGTGAACTCCATGAGGGCAATGACTGTTTCATAATCTGTTTTCCATCTCTAGTGCACCATGCAGGACTTAGAACCTGGCAGGTCGTCAAGATGTGCTTGCCAGACAAATTAATCAACCATGAAATAACTTCTGAAAATAATGTTTTTACTATGCACTGGTAAATTTGCACCCCTTAATATCTCTCTTCAAGGTCTCATGCATGCACCCTACAAATATGTCTTACATGTTTGTTATGTATCAAGTACCCATGAGGAAATGGAGCCACAGAAGTGATCTGGGCAACCACAAGCTCTGATTTTGTGGATAGTGTCATTAAACAAAGAGTCACACAGATCATTAGATAAAATTGTGATAAACAGTTCAAGGGAAACCACATCATTCTAGAATAGCACACAACAGAGAGAAGGTCCTCATCTAGTCTGTGGAAGGTTTTCCTGAGGAAATGTCATCTAAGGAGACCCTTGGAAGTAGTAAGGGACTGTTGTGCCAATGTGTTCTCTGAGGCCTGCATAGTGACTTTCACATTTTAAAATACTGCATCACACTTACAGAGCAAATAGGGCATGTACTTTCAGTCACCCGTGGTATCTACAGACTTGTTCAGACCAGTATCTGGTCTGAGTGCAAATTTATGTTACCTGAATGGCTCCTGTAGGCTTCTGAGTATGTGAATCTTGATGTAAAACCTTGGCCTTTCTTTCATTTTCTTTTTTGTTAAATTCAATCTATTATTTAAAAAGAAAGCCAAAATGCATTCCCCATCTTTGTTCAATACACATACTCCGTATGTGTGTGTGAAAGAGCATGTGCTCATTCTGGTCTGTTACATTTCATTATTTTCAAAAACAAGTACTGGTCACAATAAACACATTTATTTCATAAGATAAGGCTATAGCCTATAGTTAGCAAACAAACTTATAGTTTGAGAAGCCAGGGGAAAGAATAAACTAAATGCCCAACTTTTCCTTGCCCACTGAGTGATGGATACTCACCATGAAGAACAAAAGCACATTTTTCTTCACACCTTTCCTCCAAAACTCTGAGGGCAAGACAGATTGCAATTCTTATCCTCATTGCCAACTCTTCATATGCTTAACTACTTCGACCTTTAGAAAGCTCTAGAGTAAGAAATGGTAAGTGCCAACTGAACAAATTACCTACTCAACTGCAAGTTGCCTTCTGGCAGCCCCTCCTCTGATTGGATTCTCAACACTCCCATTTTCATAAGGCAAGTCTAAGCCAGGCAGGCAACAAGGACTCAGAGCATGAGAGACTCGAAGGAGACTTTGGGCCAACAGTTCCTTCTCAATAGAGGAGTTCTTTCAAAGGCATCTAAGGGAGTAAGTATTAAAGTTCTGCAATGTGACCTGGAAAAACATCAGTTTCCCTGAGGTCTGGAGGAGGGGGAAGGTCTCAGAGTCTGTGGCAGCCTTCAGAGCACAAATGCCCATCAAGAGCTACACTGGGTGACACCCAAGAAAAAGTCAGTATCTGAGAAAGGCTGTGATGATCCTGCACCACTGTATCTGAGTATCTTTTACATGTATTTGCCCAAATCTCAACTGCCCCTTGTTATTGCGTTATCTACAGGGATTAACAAAGCTGGCCTAACAACAGGCATCATTCAATCACTCTATTCTGAGTAAAAATGCAAAAGAATAGTATTAAGAAGGAATACTTTCTGGGCAGGTTTAGGCAAACAAAATTACTTAATAACCCTTGTGGGAAAAATTACAGTAGATTACAAGAGTGAAGGAAGCCATGGTAATTTGGAAACAATGTATCTTCCTTAGGAACAGACTTCACTAATAGAAGACACTTGATTTTGTTAATAATAATTGCAACAGATTTCCATGATGAAGTAAATCAAACATTGCCATATTTGGAATTTTACCCAGTATTGTTTTAACATGTTGCTCTTTTCTGTGCCATATCTAGTCAAAATTTGTAGTTTTTCTGTAACACTAGACTAGCTTTTCTATAACACTATAACACATTTGTATAGAATTTGAGATTGTTGATGCTAGTGTAGAAATTTCCAAATGGATTCAGTTACTGCAAATATCAGAATTGTGGTATACACAGCCTCATCCATATCACAATAATGTAGCCTATAGCAAAAATGTTTCTGTAGGACAAACTTAAATGTAATAATATCACTACCTGCTTATTTGTACATACAGATAAAGATACAAATATATAGGTATATCTGTAATATATTTACTTACCTATATAATATCTCTATATATTATGTATGTATATATACATACACACACACACACACACACACACACACACACACACACACATATATATATATATATATATATATAATGGCTATGTATCTCAGATATATCTCAGTATATGTCTTATACATGTGTGTATGTGTCTGTATTATTGTGGGTGCATATATTTCAGAGCTTTCCCTGGAGCATGCATAAGGTTCTGCTTGACCTATTTATGTGACTACAACAATCTGTTAGTTTGGGCTCTTTGGCAGCCTCCTTGGTTTTCTGGAATTAAGTCCATCTGCTTTGGCTGCAATTCAGCCTTTAACATCAGTGTAACTTAAAAATGTATGCTCCAAATCCAGTTTAGGCATCCCCACTTTATATCAAAGGACACATACCCTTCCTGTGGTTTTGTTGTAACTCTCCTATAGGTGATGCACTTTGCTGAAAACCGCTGGACACGTATCTATTATTGTTCTCAGGCAGTTTCTGTGGCTCATTAGTCAGGATAATTGAGAAGCAGCTGCATTTGTACAACAAAGTCCATTGGCTGAGACTCAAATTCTACTTGTGTCTGTCCTACACTGATGACATTAGCAAGATGGCTTTGGTAGCAGATCAGCTCTTATACCCAACTGCCTAATGGCTTAACTGCTTGACATAATAATTTTTATATTCTGCAGTGATGTCTATGCTGGCACAGGGAAAAGCAAAATGCTGTCTGGATGGGTAAAGCAGGACCACTACTCCTGCAGAATATACCTATTTTCTGGATTATTACTGGAAGGGCTGTCTGAACATTTTTCAAGCATGGAGTAGGGGGTTGTAATGAGTTGCAGGCACAATGCCAGCTGGGTCCCCATCATCCTACCTCCTAAGTCCCACAGTTGGCTGCTGATGAAAGTCCATCAGGATAGATACAAAGATGAAAAATGTTGGCTGCTTGAACCAACCCTGTGAGCCCATTCTGTGCAGAAAGTGAGAGGATAGTTTAACAAGATGGCAGACCTTGGGAGCCACAGCCATGTGGGAAGTCTAAGAGTCAGGACAGACCTGCATCTGAGACCACAGCTGTATTGCACTAGCCTCTCATTCATTCTCCCTAACCTTCCTGGCCCCAAACACAGAACACTCTCTAGAGAGCAAGGGAAGACCATGCTCCCTGACAGGCAGATTCATGATGTCTGAGGACTGAGGCTGACGTGTAAGCCAAGTGCAGCACATCCACCTTTCTGAGTTTGCGTCTCTCAGGGTCACTGAGCCTTAGATCACTTCCATGTCCCCAGACAGCATTCAAACTCTCCTTGTTGACCTTCTCTCAGCCAGTCTCTCTTTCTTATTCCACTTCAGTACTATTCTTTAAGTGGTTATTGGTGACCTACAACCTTACTCTTTCATCAGCTTCCACTCTGTTGCCCAAAGCAACAAAGTAGAAAATTCATGGGAGTTGGTGTGAGGCAGACCTAGATTTGATTTTAGCTCTTTTATCTATCAGCAGAGACAGTTTGAGCAACACACTTAACTTCTCATCTGTAATCCTTGCAGGATGGTTAGAAGAATTAACTCCTCCCTTCATTCAGCAAATGTTCATTAAGCATCCTAAAGTAGCAAAGCAGAAAGCACAGTGCCTCATACTTAATAAGGATGTGATACATAGTGATTATGCTTATTTTTGGTGAAAATCATAATAGAAACAGAAGTGATATTAAACACCAGTGTAACCTGGAGCCCAAATTCTTAGCCACGTCATTTTGAGCTCAGTAACCGTCGACTGTTGTTTCTGTGATTTTGGCTGGGCCTCTAATTTCTAGTCCCTTCTCCCTGCTTATAGCATTTCTTCCTTGGCCTGGCACTGGCAGAGTTCTCAGGTTGTGGTCTTGTCTTTTCCCCTGGATAATAAAATCATCTCCGGAAATTTGAACTCCTTCATGAGTTTCAGATATCAAGTGACTCTCACCAGCAGAGTTCCTATGCTGAGGTGACATTAGATGGCATTCTGAGACATCTCCACCTGCCACATGGCGTGGCAAATGTCATGAGGTAATTGCTTCCTTCATTCCAGCCCAGATTGCCAGGAACCTGATGCCACCCCCATGACACACAGCACCAATGGCTTAACTGTACTCAGGCCCTCAGAAGGGACCACTTTGAATGTTCTAACCCCGAGGATTCTCTCAAGTCTCCACAATCCAGGAGAGCTTGGGTTTCCTGAGCCCATCTCCCTCGGCACAACTCACTTGTTTTATGTTAATTGCACTGGTTTTTCACTATCAATTCTTGGAATTGGCTCTCTGTTAACAAATATGTTCCTACTATAATTACCAAGTGACTGTTCATTTCGTTTTTGTGTTTAATAGGCCTCAGCTAATAATCTCACAACTTTAAGGAACTTCTCTGTATTGTCTGAGTGTTTTGACTATCTCGTTTTTTTACTTTGAAAAAAAATACTAATCATGTATTTTTGACTTGTTATACAGCTTATCCATGTCACTAAGTGACAGCTTCTACAACATAGGTATCTGGAGAGCATGATCTGTCTTTAGCTGAATATATTGCCTGATTTATTAATCACATGTATGGGTAATTAGTTGGATTACTAGCATTACATAAGAGGCCTTGTGCAACAAGGTTTTTGTTTAGTTTACTTTTCTTAGTTATATCCTTAGGGTTAGCTAAGCAGCACAAGATATGTCATCCTTACCAATTTGTACCCTCCAATTATTAATCACCTCATTGCTGTTTTTATATTTTTTCCTAGACTGGCAAATTCAACTCCCTAAATAAAGGGGGCACTTTACGTTGTCCCATCTCTAACAGGAATATACATGATGCCTCCACATGTGTCCCCCAGACTTTGACAGCTGTGCAGCAGCAGTGATAAACTGACCATGCTAGGATGTTCACTCCTGATCACAACAAAAAGAGAGAAGCTTCAGTCAGCATGAGTTTAATTTCTTGTGTAATGGTAATGTTCTTTTTACCATATTGCTTCCAACAATAGAAATTGTTATATAGACATTATGATGATCCCCCTTTTTGGTTTCTTTTTTGTGTGCTTCTAGAATATTCCAGGTCCTACATTTCTATTTTAAATTCCAATCACTCTTTGGAAAGCATGTTTTTACCTTGACCAAAAATTAAAATTATAAATATATATATTATATAATATATATATTATATAATATATATATTTAGACTTACAGAAGAATTGTAAAAAATAGTATAAAGTTCTCATGTTTCCATTACCCACCTTCCCCTTACGTTTACATAACCATAGAACATTTGTCAAAATTAAGTAATTAACCTTGATACAATACTATTAACTGTTGCAGAGAATTTGAACAGTAAGATTTTCATGAGTCTTTTCACTAATGTCCTTTTACTATCCCAGTATCCAATCCAGGACCCACCCTGCACTTCGTTGTCATGTCTCCTCTGTGTCCTCCAGTCTGTGACAGTGTTCAAAATGGGATTCCTGATGTCAGGTATTTCTGGTGTTGTTAACTTTGATCACTATGCTAGTGTGGTATCTGCTAGGATTTTCTACTGTAGAATTACTATGTTTTTCTTGTATTTACTAAATATTTGCTGGAGATACTGTGAGACTATGCAAATGTCCTATTTCTGCTTGAAGTTTTGCCCAGGCATTTTATTATCCATTGGCAGATCTTGCTTGTGGCAATAACTACTGTGGTGTTCTAATGGTGATTTTCTCTTTCTCTCATTCCCTCTACATTTGTTAATTGGAATTCTTCTCTAAAGAAGAGTTGTCACTTCTGGATTTATATTTTAAATTTTAATAATATTCAGGAGTAGTACAAACTTAGAACTTAAAGATCTTAAAACATGTTTATAAATGATTCCAAATACTGGTATCAATGATTAAAAACTAAGATGGTAACATGACTCAGAAAATATAATGAACTTAAGAAGGAAAATAGTATTTATGATTTGTAGAATTGGTTCAACTTGTGACATAATATTGACTTCAGACTGCATTCAAAATTTTCTTGAAATTTCACATCTGGACTTTTAAAAAGTGTCTATATTTATATTGCTTTGGGGATCATCTTGTCAAAATCTTGAATGACGTTTAAGACCTGGCATGAAAAAAAAATAAAATTATAAACAGAAATATACTGTGTAATATTGCCAGTTTTATGCACTCTGTGCTTTTCGACCTTTTTTATGTCACAGCACATTTGAACCTATAGTTAAACTTCTGTGGCTCACTTAAATTATGTTGATAAGAAAAAAGAGTAAAAAAAAAAAAAAAATGAATATCCTTACTGTTCTTTGAACTTCTTTTGAAAATAATTTTAATTAATGGTCTTTAAAAATTTTCTCACCACACCTAAGATCCTCTCACAGCACACACCAGTTGAAAATCACTGCTCTAAACACATCAAATATTTCCTTCTTGACTCTATAGAAAAGCAGAAGAGCAAATAGAAAGCAAATTAGAAAATATTAGTTCCATACAGGGTGTGTTAAATAATTAAGAAGACATGTTTAATGTGGCTTAAACACACTAATTAAATAAGAACGAAAAGGATAATACGAACCAATTTTCAAAATGTATTTTGGGCATACAAGTATTATTCTAGAAAAAATTACTTTGCAATATACTGTAGCAAAATTACCAAGTGAAAGATTAGCCATCAGAGAGATGTAAATCCAAATGACAATAAAACACCATTTCAGACCTGATAGGATGCTTATAACACAAATGGCAGATAATAGCAATTGGTGAGTATGTGGAAAAACTGTATGTTTGTACACTATTGGTAGGATTTAAAAATGATGTAGTCACTTAGAAGACAGTCTGAAGTTTTTTCAAAAAGTTGCACATAGACTTACCTAGACTTAACATATGACATAGAAAGTATAGTCCTAGCTATGTTCCCAAGAAAAATGAAAATATATGTCCACACAAAAACTTATACATACATATGTTTATGGTAGCATTGTTCATAATAGCCTAATGTCCATCCATTGATGAATGAATTAAAAATGTGGTGCATCTGTGCTATGGGATGAAGGAACAGAAGTCTGCAACATGGACAAGCCTTGAAAACATCAAGTGAAAGTCACCAGAGACAAAAGGCTACACACTGCGTGATTCCCTTTAGACAGAATGTACACAGTAGGCAAATCTACAAGACAGAAGGTAGATTAGTGGTTGCCAAGGGCTGAGATTGCTGGTGGAAGGAAATGGGGAGAGAATGCCACTAGGTATGGAGTTTCTTCAGGGATGATGAAAATGTTTTAAGACTGATTATGATGGTGGCTGCACACTCTATACTAAAAACCATTGAATGGGTGAATTTTCTAGTATGCAAGATACAGATCAATGAAACTACTATAAAACATAGTAGAAGAGAGATAAAGACTTGGAATATGAGATAGAGTACGCAATAGTAACCAAGAAGTAAACAAAAGAAATCCTACTATGACAACTCTGCAGCCGGCTGATCAATAAGAGAGAAATAAATACAAGTAAGAAATGGACGAAAGAAGAATTACAAGTAGACAATAAAAGATTCAAACAACCTCACTGGTGATCAAAAAGTGCAAATTAAAATGAAAATGAGAGGCAAGGCATAGTCGTTCATGCCTGTAATCCTAGCACTCTGGCAGGCCAAGGCAGCTAGATAGCCTGAGCTCAGGAGATTAAGACCAGCCTGAGCAAAAGTGAGAACCCATTTCTACCAAAAATAGTAAAACTAGCCAGGCATGGTGGCACATGCCTGTAGTCCCAGCTACTTGGGAGACTGAGGCAAGAAGATGGCTTGAGTTCAGGAGTTTGAGGTTGCTGTGAAATATGACACCATGGCACGCTAGCCAGGGGCAAGAGAGTAAGACTCTATCTCAAAAAAAGAAAGAGAAAGAAAGAAAGAAAGAAAGAAAGAAAGAAAGAAAGAAAGAAAGAAAGAAAGAAAGAAAGAAAGAAAGAAAGAAAGAAAGAAAGAAAGAAAGAAAGAAAGAAAGAAAGAAAAG
>CAUYPK010033506.1:0-18681 GCA_963574355.1 Loris lydekkerianus
ACAAAGACATCTGTACCAGAATGTTTATTGCAGCCCAATTCATAATTGCTAAGTCATGGAAGACGCCCAAGTGCCCATTGACCCACGAATGGACTAGCAAATTGTGGTACATGTATACCATGGAATACTATGCAGCCTTAAAGAAAGATGGAGACTTTGCCGCTTTCATGTTTACATGGATGGAGCTGGAACATATTCTCCTTAGCAAAGTATCCCAGGAATAGAAGAAAATGTATCCAATGTACTCAGCCCTACTATGAAGCTAAACTATAGCTTTCACATGAAGGCTATAACCCAACTATACCACAAGACTATGGGGAAAGGACCAAGGAAGTGGAGGGGAGGGGGGAGGTTTGGGTGGAGGGAGGGTAATGGGTCGGGCCACATCTATGGTGCATATTTTTATCTATAATAAAAAAAAAAAATGAGGGTACAAATGTTTAGGTTACATTGTTTTCAATTCTAAGCTAAAGGTCCAGTTGTAGTTGAGCCCTACACCAGGGGGCGAGCTGAGCGCCCTCATATTGTGCACATCAGGTGAGATTCTGTTCACTGTCCTCCCACCTTCCTTTTCCCTCCTCCCCCACCCTTTGCTAGACTATATTTGTGTGTGTGTGTGTGTTTTTCTTTCATGTGGGTGTGTAATTGTTTATATATTGGTTTCATATTTCACACAGAGAAATCAGTATTTAAAAAGCTGGATCACTGGGCAGAGCCTGTGGCTCGGTGAGTAGGGCGCCGGCCCCATACACTGAGGGTGGCGGGTTCCAATCCAACCCGGGCCAAACTGCAACAAAAAAATAGCCGTGTGCTGTGGCAGGCACCTGTGGTCCCAGTTACTCAGGAGGCTGAGTCAAGAGAATCACCTAATCCCAGAATTTGGAGGTTGTTGTAAGCTGTGACACAACAGCACTCTATAAAGGGTGACAAAGTGAGACTCTGTCTCAAAAAAAAAAAAGGCTGGATCACTGTTTCTGAGCTGTATGTCACAGCTGCCAGTGGGACATATACATTATTAGAAAAGAATAAATCAAATAATACTGAATCCCTCTCAAAATTCAGTATTAGTATTGAGTACATTGGATACTTTTTTTTTTTTTTTTACATTCTTGAGATACTTATGAAGAAGAATGCGTTTGTTTCGGCTCCATGGTACACATACGGCACTGTTTGTCAATCCATTCATGGGTTGATGGGCACGTGGGTTGCTTCTACATCTTGGCAATCGTGTACATTCTGGTACAAATGTCCTTGTGGATCTGGTTAACTCTTGCTGAATTGGGGGATCTCTCCAAGACTGAACCACATTGCCTGACCACAGGTCCCTGAGCTCACTGAGGCCACAGCCACAGGCTCCCTTCCCCGAGCCGCTCCATGTCCCTGCCACCCAGCTGAGACCTCAGAGCTCCAGGACTGCATCTCATTCATTTCTACAGGGAATAAAGCTCTCCGTAGGACATTATCTGAGCTTTCCAAAATGGAGAGAAAATGAAAGAGAGAAAGGGAGAGAAGAGACAAGGAGAGGAGAGAGAGAAAAAATAAAGATAGATTAAATGGGAATAGTTGGTTATAAAACTTAGCAGCCAATAGTGTTTTATCTGCATGACATTTATAATTAAATGTCCTGGTAGGAAATATATGAATACCAACCAAATACTGAGATCATTCTTTAAAAAAAAATATATGCATCTGCTCAATGTCTCTGTCAGCCAAGGTAATATGTTGTGTTTAGTATTTTGCTTTTAAATTGTCTCCCCTTCCCTTTTAAACCCTTTAAAATCACTAATTAGAGGAGCATCTGGTAATGAGCTTTACATGTGCATCATTTGGTGATTCTTCAAAGCAACTGGTGCACATTTATGTAGGCCAGTGTCCAGAGTTTAAATTGAGGCAGATAGCTGCAGAAGTGCTGGTTCCAGAGATGTAATTGAATTAATAGTTCACCCTCACCCTGTTTCAAAGGAGCACCGTTACCTACTAATGTCTCCTGTGGTTTTTAAAGTTCAGAACTGCTTAAAATTAGACAGTTGATAAAATGCAGGACCATATTAACTTGGATATTGAATAAAATATTATGTAACAGGAAAATCAATAGAAATTAAAGAGCACGGTGGCCTCGGAGCTAAGCCATCTCCCTACTTTTCACATGAGGAAAAATGAGGGCCAGGAAGTCTCTCTCTGGCATTGCCGAGCTCCTCTCTGGTGGCGTGAGACCACTTGTCTCCTGAGTCACAGATGAGTGCCAATCTCTCTCTGCCATGTCATCTCAAATAAGAGTACATCAGATAATAAAAACAATGAGCTCGCAGGCAGTGCCTGTGGCTCAGTGAGTAGGCTGCCAGCCCCATACCAAGGGTGGTGGATTTGAACACGGCCCGGCCAAACTGCAACAAAACAAAATAGCCGGACGTTGTGGCAGGCGCCTGTAGTCCCAGCTACTCAGGAGGCTGAGGCAGGAGAATCGCCTAAGCCCAAGAGCTGGAGGTTGCTGTGAGCTGTGACGCCACAGCACTCTACCAAGAGCGACAAAGTGAAACTGTCTCTTAAAAAAAAAAAAAAAGTGATGAGCACGTATAGAATGTGGAGAGCAGGGCACAGTGTTCGGTGTTTAGACCTGTGAGTTCACACAATGATCTCACTGATGTGAGGTGGAACATGTCCATAATATTTATTTCACAGTTGCAGAAGCAAAACCACAGAAGGCATCAGTGCATTGCCCTATGTCCTACCATTGGTGCAGGTGCCGCCAGGAAATGCACTGTCTGTCGCCCAGCCAGCCTGGATTCTTCCCTGCCCAGGAACCCCGTGCCTCCCTTCCTGAGACCAGGCACCTGGACAAGTCCTTACTCCATTGGGGTGGCTTTCTCTGAGTCCCTGCGCCTAGATGTTTTTCCTTGGTTGTGGGATATTTTCAAAAGTAGGTCAGAGCAAGAGATTCATATTCCCACATAGAAATAAACAAATAAACACACGCTGATTCCATCTAGAAACCCCAAAGCTAAACACAATATAATCACTAAGGAATCCACCTTACAGACATGAAGGAAAATGTGTCATCAGATAGCAGCAATGTCACGTTGCAGCTGAAAGGGCCGGACACACCTGTCCTCCCTGCTTGCAAATAGATGTACATGTTTAAAATAAAAATGGGTCTCCAGAACCAAGTGTTTTAATGGTTATGCATTGGAGGGCCAAGGAGAATCATATCTCCCAGGGCCTGGCATGGTGTCAGAGATAGGGATAAATGATAGAGTTGACAGAAGGAAGGAAGGAAGGAAGGGAGGGAGGGAGGGAGGGAGGGAGGGAGGGAGGGTTGCAACCTTAAAGACCAGACCATCAAACTCCTGTTTGTGTATTCTATTCCCACCCACGACATTTCTAACAAGTATAAAACAACTTGGCTTGCACAAGGAGTTAACCATTGAATAGTTAAATAAAATTTATTACTAGAAATTTAGAAATAATGTGAAATTTCTCACCAATTCTGTCTCCTCCTTGCCTCTGGGTCTATTGCCCCTTTATAGAGTAGGCCTGGCATGTAAATGAATGAAGGCAATGGAATTAGAATAAATGCTGGCTTTTTAAAAATATTAAAAGTATTAGGGAAAACATGAAAATAACAGGTTAAGGTCAACCAAATACCCAGTTAAAGCATGTGGTGAAAGTCTCTTGCTGCTGCAGGGTATCTCCCATTGGAATTCAGACCTGGGATTTAATGGCAACTATGACATTGCTACCACACGCCTATGCCAAGATCAGGGTCCCAATTAGAAAAGAGTTGTGTCCTTAGACCTTTCACAAGGACATTAGATGTTTGACACAAAGAATCTTTCTAATTTTATGTTGATGTAAAATGTTGGCATGTCAAAATGTATAGATCTTAACTATTCAATGAAATGAGTTTGGTAAGTGTGTACACCTGTGTAACCCTAGCTCTAATCAAGATAGAGACTATCTCTGTTAGCCCAGAAGGTTCCCGCAGGTGCTTCATATCTCCCATAGGCAATAAATGTTCTGATGTCTATCACCATGAATTTGTTTTCCCTGCTCTTGATATTCATATAAATAGAATCATGAAGTATCTGGCTCTTCCGTCACGTAGTGTGTTTTTGAGAATTGTCCATGTCATTGCAGGTATCACTAGCGCATTTCTTTTTATTGTGGGGTAGTATCCCACAGTATAGACATACCAATATTTGTGTATCAGTTTTCTTGTTGAACATTTGTTTTCACCAGGTTTGGGGTAATTACAAATAAAGCTTTTGATGTTCTTGAGCAATTCATTTTGTAAAAATTGCATTTTAATTTCTCTTAGAGGACGTATCTAGAAAGGCTGGGCCATAGAAATATATTTATAACGGTATAAGAAACCACCAGACCTTTTCCTAAAGTGATTGTACCATTTTGTGCTCTTATCAGCAATGTTGGGGAGACCCAGAGGCTTCATGTCCTAAATTGGGTTCTCCAGTCTTTTTAATTTTAACCATTCTAAGGATGTAAAGTAGCATCTTACAGTGGTTTTAACGTGCATTTCCTGATGACTAATGATGCCAAGCTACTTTCCAGACCCTTCTTTACCGATCATTCACACATTCCCTGTGATCTGGTTTGGATGTTTGGCCCCCTACAAACTTCATGTTGAAATCCGGTCCCCAGAGTTTGAAGAGGGGCCTTCTGGAAGGTGTTTTGGTCAATGATGGTGGATCCCTCATGAATGGCTCTGGTGCCCTGCCCTCGATAATGAGCAAGTTCTCATTGTTTTAATTCACACAAGAGCTGGTTATTTAAAGGAGCCTGGCACCACCTCCTCCACCTCCTGGTCTTTCTCTCTCCTTGTGACACAACTGCCCCCCCTTCACTTTCCACCTTGATGGAAGCTCCCAGAAGCCCTGGCCAGAAGCAGATGCAGACGCTGGTGTCATTCTTATCCTGTTTGGAGAATCATGAGCCAATTAAACCTCTTTTCTTTATAAATTACTAGGCCTCAAGTATTTCCTTTACAAGGGCACCAAATGGATTAATATGGCTTGTTAAGTGATCATTCAAACATTTCATCCATTTTTCACTAGACTGTTTTCCATTTATTGAAGGACAAGAGGTATTTATATATTCTGGACTAAGTCTATTATATGTGTGTTGTGAAATCTTTCTCACAACTCATGACTTGTATTTATTAATTGCATCTTTTGAAGAAGAGATAGCTTTCAATTCAATGAAGTCTAACTTACCAGATTTTCTTTTACTGTAGGGTGTATAATGTGGTATCCTATCTTAGAAATCTTTGCTTATCTTGGAGTCATAAATATTTTCTCCTATTCTTAAAAAAGTTTTATAGCTTTACTCTATAACCCTCTTGAAGTTCATTTTTACTGTGGTGTGAGATACGAGTTGGGGTTCACGTTTTTATACAGATGTCCAGTTATTTCAGAACAACCTATTGAAAAGAATAAGCTTTTTCAATTGAATTACCATGGCAATTGTGTTGAAAATCAATTGGCCTTGTGAGTCCATATCTTGATTATTTATTCTTTTCTGATAATGTATATGTGTACCCTTATTTTAATATTACACTGTCTTGAGGTAGCAACTCGATATTTTAAGTTTGGGGCATTGTAGACCAAACTGCACATATTTGAAAGCTATTTGAAAGGACAGCTCCTACCAACACTGTAACTCCTGTCCAATTATAGCTATGTGGTCACATTTTCAGCATATATATCCTCCGTGGACACTTAGAAACTCTACTGGTACATACTTGCAGTAGTTTTCCAAATGAGGCTTAAGAAATAATTGAATCTTGATAATATTGTTCGCAGCTATTTCCTTTCTTTTCAAGAAAAGTCAAGAAAAATATCATCACACAGGCTATACACACAGAAAATACAGAGCTGGAAAAGTCTTATAAAATTTTAGCAGTCATGGGAAAATAAAAAAACACCTGAGGTTTATCCCAATGCCTCTGATATAAACAGAGGCAATAATGGAAATACATGCAAATAGTGGATATTTTTGGACCCAGGTAAGGAATACCCCTAGGTAAGAGCTTCCTGAAAGACTGAGGGTACCCCAGGACCAGCTGTTGATTAATAGAAGGTTCCACATGAGGAATGGAGGGCATGATTTGGTCATTGAGATTCCTCAAACAGACAAAAATACAAAAATAAAGTAAAGCAAAGCAGATGGAAGGGGGTGAGACAGGAACAGGTGAAAATGGCACCAGGCCTGGGGAGGGCAGATCCAGCAAGAGCAGGGGGCTGCTCGTGCACCTGCAGAGGTAGAGAGGGGCACACGAGAAGAGAAGAAGGGTTTACTTTGCAAACTGTTTTCTGAGCAACATGAGATAGGTTATCAATTCATGATGACTCTAAACCTTAATAAAATCTGTTACATTGGCCAATAAATTCTTTATACTATGTATGAAGCAATCCGTGAATGTTTCCCAGACTGACACGAACAGAGTGGCACAGAAACTGAAGAAAGAGGGCTGGTGGCAGCAGGACCTAGAAATAAATTTGACCTGTGTAGAGAATGAAATGGAGCATTCACAAATCATGGAATTCAGGTTCTAGGTGTCTTACTGAGCTTTCTCAGGCCAGTAGAATAGAGCTGGCCTCTGCCTGATATCTGAATATTATGATCCATGTTACAAAGCTCTCAGAAAAGTTTCTCAGCTAACCTCCTACAGACTTAGGTGAGCTAAGCTGAGAAAGCAATTTCACTCACACGCAGCCGATGCTGCCTAGTAGATCCCCATTAGACCACACTGCTCAGTTTTCAACAAAAATTACAAGGCCTGCTTTAAGGCAAGCAAAGGGACAAAGCAAGCATCAGAACCACACTGAAATGTGACAGAGATTTCAGAAGGCCAGATGTGCTAGAGTTGGGGTTATCTGTTTGAACATGTCTGGATAAATACAGATGTAACAGTTACATGCAGAAGTGTCTGTGTGAGTACACAGGTTGGCACACCCACATACATTTTCTTGCTGTATCATCTGAGAGGGCCCAGCGGCCACTACATCCCAACATAAAGAACTGTAGCTCCTTGGAGGACTCGATAATCATATGCCTGTAGCAGGGAATATACAAGGTGAACCTGGAGGAGCTTTTAGTGCCATAAATTCAAAAAATGTTCAAAAACATGAAGGCTTGTTACAAGGACAGAGTTGACAACCAAAAGGGCCCTCCATAGCCAGATATGGGACGAGTGAGCAATAGAATAAATAAAGGAGTATTGGATAACCTAAACTATAAAATAAGTATCCACGTGTCCATACCGAGATGTGTAAATGATGTAAGGAATAAATGGAAAAATACTAAAAATCTCTCATGCAAAAGAATTTCAAATAATTGATGTAGCTTCTCCTTGCAAGTAGGTGGAGCATCACCCCAATTCCTCAGGTACAGTTGCACAGTATGACTTTCTCCCAAAGAGCACAGCAGGAAAAAGGAGAAAAGGTGACTTCATAAAAACCATGACCTCAGCCAGGTGATCAAAGTCCACATCAATAGTGATAATTCACATTGCTATTGTGTGCCCTGGTATTATGCCACAGAGTAACTACTCACCTCTGTGGTCTTCCTCCCAATAACTCATAACTTCAGTCTAGTGTGAGGGAAAGAATCTGAAATCCAAATTGGGGAGGCATTCTATAAAATATCTGACATTCCTCCTCACAACTGTTAAAATCATCAAAAACAAAAATGGTCTGAGAAACCATTTACCATAAATCAAAAATAAAAATTGAGAAGGAAAATAACTAGTTAGAAATACAGCAAAACAAGTGCAGGACCTGCACCCTGAAAGTTACAAAAGGCTGATTAAAGAAGTCAAAGAAAATTTAATAATTGGAGAAACATACCATGTACATACCATGAATTGAGAAAGTCTAGCAAGGATATTAATTCTTTCCAAACTGACCTGTAGTTTTAATATATTTCTTATCAAAACCCCCCAAGCTTGTTCTATAGGATATACAGAAAGACACAGGAACTGGAATAGTTAAAACAGTTTTGAAAAAGGAAAAAGTGGCAGGATGTTAAGATTTTCCATATTGCTACAGTGATCAAGATGGTGTATTATTGGTGGAGATGAGAACGCATCAATGGAACTTACCAAATAATCTATAGACAGAACAGTAACAGTCTAACTGGATTTTGACAAACAAAAGTAATTCAGTAGAAGAGTCTTTACAACAAATGTTGCTGGAAAAAGTGGAAATCCATAGGCAAAATAAGGAAGTAGGTTATAGATAGGTAAGTAGATAGATAGATAGATAGATAGATAGATAGATAGACAACATAAATCTCACACACCACTTTATATACAAAACTTTAAAAAGTAGCATGTATTTAAGTATAAAATGTAAAGCTATAAAATACTCATATCTATATCTATCTATATATATATATATATTTTTTTTTTTTTTTTTTTGAGACAGATTCTCACTCTGTCTCCATCACCCTGGGTAGAGTGCTGTGGCAGCATCATCATTCAGAGCAACCTCAAAATTCTTCAACTACAGTGATCTGCTTGTCTTATCCTCCTGAGGATCTGGGGCTACAGGTGTGTGCCCAGCTAATTTTTTTTTTTTTTTTTTTTTTTTTTTTTTAGTGGTGGTGAAGTCTCACTCTTGCTCAAGCTGGTCTCAAACTCCTGAGCTCTAGCAATCCACCCACCTCGGTCTCCCAGAATGCTAGGATTACAGGTGCGAGCCACTGCGCCCAGCCAAAACACTCAGATCTAGACTAAGAGTTCTTTTGCACCAAAAGCACTAGCCATAAAAGAACAAAACAACTGATCAATGAGACTTTACCAAAATTTAACAAATTAAACTTTAAATTTTAAAACTTTTACTAAGAAAGGAAGAGAAGGAAAAGACAAGTTGGAGACTATTAGAAAATATTTGCAAACCACATATCTTTAAAAGCTCTTAATAATCTTATATACATAAACAGCTCTCAAAATTTAATGGTAGAAAAGTAAAGAGTTAAATTGTAAAGTGAGGGGAAAAGCCCCCAAGAGACATGGCATCAAAGATGAGGTATGGATGGCAAATTAGCACTTGACTCAGGAGTCGGCGTCTAGTTGTATCTAGTTCAATAACACTAGCATTTAGGAAAATACAAATTGCTCTGATAGTGAGAAATCACCACCATGTCTAAAATAAAAAATCTTAATGACACCAAATGCTGGTGAGGATGTGGAGAAATTAGATCTCTCCTAGAAAAGGCACTATATTCCAAAAATAATCTCAAAACAAGCTCTCTGGCTTTATACATCAAATTCTAGCAAAGTAAAAAATTTCTTCCTTGACCAGATCCTAAAGCACAAGTTTGCTATGATCCTGCAAATTCTCCACTATCCGCAATCATAGAGTTTCACACACTTTTATGAAAAAGAATAAAGAGATGAAAATACTGGACATGAAATGAGAGCCAAAGGCAAATATGAACAAATTCTCCCTTATAAAACAGACTTATTTGGAGAAACAGAAGAAAACTAGGGGAAGTTTTTAATATGTTTATGATATTGAGATCCAAGGAAAACAGAATGATGATTTTTAATGAAAAAAAAAATCAAGTTTTCAAGTGAGTTTGGGTAGCAAATAGCAGGTTAGGCTCTAGAGAAAAATGAAATGAAATACAAGCTTAAAAAGTTACAGCAGCTCAAAGAGAAAAAGTAGAAAAACATTATAAAGTAAGTGAGAAAGCTGACACGATTCAAATGGTAATATTCAACCAACGGTTGGGCCACATCTATGGTGCATATTTTTATCTATAATAAAAAAAAAAACAAAAATAAATAAATAAATAAATAAAACAAAAATACACACTCAAGAAACAGTAATCAAACTACAAAATTTCTTTAAATTGAAGAGTACACATGTCTTAACACAATAATTAAGTAAATGAGATGAGGTATATATTAACCAGTGCGATGTAAGCGTTCCTAATCCTAATGAAATCAGCACATCGTACCCCATAAAAGCATTAATGTACACATGATCTATGTGTTTATGATTTAATTTAAAAAAAGAAAATTTTAGATTCAAAGGAGCTGTCATATTCTAGGCGGAATTAATAGGAAGTAACCCAGACATAAATGTTCTTAAATTAAATATTCCAATTTTAAGCTTAAAGAAAATGTGGCAAGTTTCTAGAATACAGAAGAGCATTCGTTGGCTGTTTAAAGGTGACCTACAAAGGAAACAATTATGTGGACACCACACATACTGTCCTCAAACATCAACCATCCTCAAATGCGAAGACCAAGGAGTAATATTCATGGAATTTTGAAGCAAAAATATTTCGACATAAGCTTCCTTAAATAATTTGAAGCCTGCAGGAATACAGTTTCATATATGCAGAAAAACTGAATTTCAGTGTTCTACCCTAAAATACTTTTTCTCAGAGCAATATCTCAGCTGATAGAGAAATAAAATATAATGAGTTCAAGACAATATTTTATGAAAATGGAGAATAGTAAGCAATGAAAACAGCAAACCACAATTAAATTTTACACAAATCCAGATGTTTTAACCTCCTTAAGTAAACTACTGCATGGAAAATACTTCTTGAAAGAAAAGATGCAAGGGGCACCATTTAATTAATTATAATAGTACTATGAGGTATATAATAAATACTACGTAGGAAAATTTATGTTTTGACCAAAGTTACAGTCTGAGAAAAATAAGGAACCTAATTGCTTTTCTGATTAACAAACAATAATAGCTCTAGATCAGTGAAGTAAAATTTTATCAGAAATCTTTTTTTTTTTAATGTACTAAAAATAATTTTAAGACTAAACTGAAATATTCCTAAATTAGAAAATGGAAAATAGAAGAATCAATAGATCTAAGAACTGGCTTATTCAAAAGCACAAAAATAATACAAAACAAAACTAAGTCACTAAAATAACGTGAGAGCACCGGCATAGATAAAGTGTGTAACGCTTAGAAGTGAATATGAGGACAATGGAAAAATCCCCAGAACCGTCCAAGTGTAGATCAGTGTAATACAGTGACAAAATATCAATTTCATGGGAATGATAAAATTCTGTGTTCTCTTGTACAATTTCCCACTGAGCTCACTGTGAGGTAAAACCCCAGGTGGACAGTAAGTGAGCTCCATGGAAGCCGTGGCAGATGTCAAAGTACTCAGCACAAATCTGCAGGGATGTCTTTCCAGGGCTGAGACAACTCTCATAAAGAGACTGAAAAGAAGAAGTTAGGTCCTATTAGAGATGGCAGACTTGGAGAGTACGTGGAGCCGATCTGTTTTCTTCCTCCATGAGAGGAAGCAGGACAGTCAACTCCCCACACTTGTGAGTTGAAAGATGAAGGTGACCCTCCCTCCCCACAGAAAAGATATGCTACTCTCATATCTTTGAGAGGAATCTCAGAATGAGACCTTATTTGGAAAAGAAGTGTTTGCAGATGTAATTAAGTTAAAGATCTCGAGAGTCATCCTGAATTAACTGGGTGGGCCCTAAATCCAATGACATATGTCCTCGCAAAAAAAAAAAAAAAAAAAAAAAAAAAAAAAAAGGAGGGATATTTAAGCCACAGAAAAATCACCAGAGAAAAAGGCCATGTGAAATCAAACAGAGATGGAAGATGCCTCTACAGGTCCAGGAAGGCCAGAGAGGGCTGGCAGCCCCTGAAAGCTGGAAGAGGCCAGGGGGGAGTCTCCCCTAGAGTCTACAGTGAAAGTGCAGCCCTGCCAACACCTTGACTTTGGACTTCTGGCTTCCAGAACACTAACAAAATAGACTTTCATTGAGTAAAGCCCCTCAGTTTGCACCCACAGGAAACTCAAACAATGCCCAAAGAAGGCCCTAGAAATACCCACCAAGATGGCCTGGCATGTGTCTGCTGCCACTCTTAGGCAGACTTCATAAGTCAGTGGGTCACGGATGTCTTGAATCGAGCTGGGTGGGCATAAAAAATCTGTGCAGCCGCACCCCCTGGAGTTCAGGGCACCACTGCCAGATGAAGCCTACAGGGCAGGCCTGATCAGGGATATGCATGTTTCCCTAAGAACAAGGGGTGCTGCATCAATTCATAAGGCCAGCTCCCTCTAACAAAGAGAAATGTCAAAGTTACCAGCGTGGCAATAATTCCCGGGAATCTGGGAGGAAGAGGCCTGGGGTGTAGCATTTGAAGGATCGTCCACACTGGGTAGCTGAGCTGGAGACTTTCCCAGTCCTCTGGACGACAGTGATGACCCAGATGATAAAACAAGACCAAGAACACCCCCCACGTCAGAACCCCCACATCGGAACCCACCGTCAGAGACCAGAAGACCAGGCTGCAGAGCAGAGGCTGCAACCCTGGAGGGAGCCTTCTTACTGCCAGTTGGATGTAAACCTCCCTCTCCTTCCTCACTGCTTTTGGGGACCATTAGGAGAGGCTTTGAGTGCATGGGAGACAGCAAAGAACGAGGGCAAAGGGACAGGACCTGGCAACAATGCTTGTATTAAGATAACCATTTGCCTAAGAAACACGGTTATAAACCTAAAGTGACTGAAAAGTTTCCAGGTAGCAATGACTTTAAAATTGGATCGTTATTATAGTGATTTAGCTGCCCCGTTGAAACCCGGTGAGAGTGCAGAGTTCATGTATTCATAAAGTGACTTTCATCTTCATGACATATGTTCACACCTGCTACACTAATAAATTCTAACATCTTGTTGAAAGAGAGATTGGGGGGGGGCCGGGGAGAATACCAAAATGTATTCAGGAAAATACAGAAAATCCATTACCATGAAAGATATGATAAAACTTCTTCCCCCTCAAAAAACCTAAAAATAAAAACAATAGAGGTTCAATGATTTCAGAATCAACTCCAGCAAGGCAGCTGAAAACAGGTAATTTAAGAGATTCTGATTGTTCCTCCGCAGCACAAAAGATGGATAATTTTCAAGTCAACAGGAAAAAGAATCTCCCAGGAGAAAATGAGGCAAGGGAACATGAGGAGACGATTCACAAAAGAAGAAATTCAGATGTTCTGTAACAATAGGAAAACATAAAAGACAAGAGAGTTGTGATTTTCCCATGTTGAAACGCTGCGTCCGTTCACCAAGGTGAGCCTTAATGCCAATGAATGTAAAGCCCTTCCTTATGCAGGATTAAAGCTAAGTACAGGATAAGAGAAACGTACACTCCAGACCCGCTACACCTGACACCCTCTGGGGATGGACCCTGAGCATATTGAATGGGCTGCTCCTCTCAGGAGGAGGGAAGCAGCGGCTCCATTGACGTTGAGCGGTGAGCAGCCACCATCAGCTTCTAGCCCCTTGTCCTGGGAGACCATCGCTCCTGGGAACCTGACCCCACAGCCTATCCCAAGAGGAGGCAGAGCTCTAAATCTCACTATTTCAACACTACAATAACAAAGGCCTTAGAAAGGAAAGTTTTCACCCCGGAAACAAAGCAGCAGCTGAGCCGGGGAGGGGATGCCCTTTGCTCCCATAGGAGGCTGGGGCTGACTCTGAGCCCAAGGTCAGGCCAGGAGCTCCCCAGAGAGGATGATGTCGTCTCAGTGAGTGACAGAGAGGAGAGAGGAGGAACACCATCCAGTCGCCTGGGAGAGCTGGCACTGCCAGGGGCAGATGGCAGGCATCTCTGGGGCCACGTGCCCAACCTCATTCCCACCTCTGGGACTCGGCCTGCTTGCTGGCCCTGGGAGCCGCCTTCCCAGCCCTTCACAAGGTCTGAGCCTCGCGTCACTGGGCTCTCTGCCCAAAGAGCCCCTCCTGCCCATCACCCCATCCCCCGGTGTGTCCTGCTGTCCCATCTCCACAGCGTGAGCCTGGCCAGACAAGGTGTCACGTGGCTGCTGATTCACGTGTCTGGTTTCTGCCTCCCACCACAGAATGCAAGGTCACCAAGGTAGGGAGACTCGGGAATTAGGGCTGGGACCCAGTGCCTTGCCTAAGAAGTTACTTAATATGTTTTTTTTAATAAGTCAATCAGTGAGTTTGTTAAAATGTGTGATAAGCAATTGTGATTGAAAGAAAATACCCCCCAAAATGTTCTAAAATATCTACTGTCACCCTTCCAAAGATAATTGGTAAGAGAGTGCAGTGATTCACACTTGTTCATGGGAACATTTATATGCCCTTCATGATGTATACTGGGAGGCCATATTTGCAGCTGGGAACTTTACCTAGGGGAGGTGCAGAATTGGGGAGAGATTCTCAGGTGTTCTCTGCGCCTCCTCACCTTGCTCGTTTTTAGCAGGAATAATAAGAACCAGGTGAGAGCAGGACTGTGTGGTCTTTGGGCACAGTGCTGGCTGCATCTCCACTCAGCCCCCACAGCCCTGGGGACTAGCCCTGGGGTGCTGCCACTGCACTCCCCACCAGAGCTCGGCTTCCCAGCCCCCCTCAGTTTCTGGTTTGTCTTTAGATGGCAATCTTGGGACTACGTCTCTATTCTTTGGGCATCGTCATAATTCCCCTGAGCATCCTCAGGGACTTCCTCCTGAACCCCAAGTGAGAGAGGACCCCAGCAGTCCTCTCACCCCACCATGACCACCACCACCAAGTGTTCCATTCCCTCCACGCAGCACTTTCCATCAAAGGCTAAACGCTTCCACACCCTCAGGAGAGACGTGCCTGTGCCTGCGCCAGCGCCAGCACCAGCAGGACCCACGGCTCTCTGAACCTCCCCACTCTGCCCTCAGAAATGGCATGGAAAAAAAACAGAAGATGATGTTTGTGTGGCCTCACAATCCATCCCGCCAGACTGGACATCTTCGTTTAGTAATTGGCCTTCCTGTAACAGGTCTTTCAGACTGCCCGGGGTCTAGCTGACCAGTACAGTGTGCTTATGGCAGCCAGTAAAGTAACTTTGTCTTCACTAATCATCATTTGAAAACAGCCTTTTAAAAAATTCAACATGATCTGAACCTCAGAGCTTATTGAGGTCAGTCTAACCACATTGAGGACCTCACTCCAGTGAGGACCTTCCTCCAGTGTCCTCATTAGAGGACAGCTTAGCTTGGCCACAGTAAGTGGTGCCTTATCAAACCTGAAAAGCAGAACAAGGGTGTAATGCGCCATCCTGACGCTGTTCCTTGACTGTGTTTAGGTAGGCAGCAGCCCAGGTACCAGGGACACCCATCTATGTACCTGGCCAGTAGCTCAGATTTTCCATTGTGCATGGATGTGCCTTTTCGTCTATATGCATTTATTCAGGACTATCATATGTGAGGGAAGATGCTAGGCAGAGGGTGACAATGAGGATATATAAAGATTGATAACTTTCTTTTATGCAAAGGAAAAGGGAAGCGGTTGACTGGCTCGAGGAAAGTGCATAAAATTATGTTAAAACCTTTAATGGTATGTTCAATTAGTTCAACCTCTCCCTGAACAAAGGTTGTTCTATTTTCCCTTGGATTTTGTTATTGAAGGACGTCCTAGGAGAGAGAATTTACACCTTCTCCAAAATTCTTTTCAAGATTGATTTCTTAATTTGTTACTTTAATTAAGTTCTACATTTATATGTTAGAAATTTAGAACTACATAGCAACCTGCACCTCGCTGGAGTCTTTTCCCTACCCTGGTCCCCAGCTTCTCAGGACAGGATCCAGAAGCAAGTATGGCCACTTACTTTATCTGTGTTCTTGGACCTTTTGGGTACAAGGGACCAGTTTCATGGCAAATAATATTTCCACAACCGAGATGGGAGTTGAGGATGGTTTCTGGATGATTCGAGTCCATGACATTTATTGCGCACTTTATTTCTATTACAATTGCATTATAATATGTAATTAAAAAATCATACAACTTCCCATAATGCAGGATCAGTGGGAGCGCTGAGAGTGTTTTCCTGCAACTATACAGTCCCATCTGGGGGTGATGAGAGACAGTGAGACCCAAGGTGTGTTGCTTATGTCCTCAGCTCATCCACCTCAGATCATGAGGCGTTAGATTCTCATCAGGAGCACAGAACCTGGGCCCATCACCGCGCAGTGTACGGGAGGGTTGGGCTCCTATCAGCACCTAACACTGCCTCGGATCTGACAGAAGGATGGAGCTCAGGTGGGGACGCGAGTGGGGGGAGCAGCTGTCAGCAGAGAGGAAGCTTTGCCTGCTTTACACTCATCCCCTGCTGTGTACTCCAGCTCCTGCCAGTCCTCAGCCCAGCGATTGGGAAACACAGTCCTTGGAGACATAGTCTAAGCACATACAGGAAAGTGGGAGTCCCGTTTCTCCTTTTGTGGCTCAACCTAAATTTTGTTTCCTGGTGGTTTGTTCATTTAACAAATAAATCTTGGGGACTATTCCATATCATCCTGTAACAACCACTTCAATCTTCCCTGCTGCTTACTAATGGCTATTCCATTGCTAATTTAAGCTAATGAAATCTACAATGGTGTCCTGTAGTCTTTTTTTTTTTTTTAATATTTTATTCTTCCATAATTTATTAATTGCTGCTGGCAAAGAAAAGGATATATTACTATTTGAAGGTAGGCATCCTACTGGTTACTAGATTAGCTGCAGACATCAAACCCCACCTCAGCCTTTCTCTCTGTATGACCCTGCTACTTTTCTAAGACTCGGTTGCTTAATTTTTTAAACTAAACCATAACTGTGTACATTTATGGGGTACAGTGTGCTGTTTTGATATACAGTGTGGAATGCTTACACTGAACTGATTAACTGATTAACAAAACCATCACATCACTTACTTCTTATTTGTTGTGGTCAGACATTTGCACTCCTTAATAGATTGTACTCCTTAAGAGTGTCAGACACTCTTAATAGATTTGTAATGTACCATTGTATTATGCACAATAGGTGAAGTCAGACCAAATACCCTCTCTCCTCACACCCTCTCCTCTCCCCGCTCCCTCATCTTCCCTCCTTCTTTCTCGTCTATAGTTGTGTTTTACCATTCATATGAATGTGTATGTGATTACATATCAGTTTCATAATAGTATTGAGTACATTGGATACTTTTTTCCCCATTCTTGAGATACTTCACTAAAAAGAATATGTTTCTGTTCCATCCAGGTAAACATAAAAGATGTAAAGTCTCCATCCTTTTTATAGCTGCATAGTATTCTATAATGTACATATACTACAATTTGTTAATCCATTCATGGGTCAATGGGCATTTGGGCTGCTTCCATGACTTGACTTGCCAATCCTGAATTAGGCTGCAATAAACATTCTGGTGCAAATGCCTTTGTTGTAAAATGATTTTTGATCATCTGGGGGTTTGAGCATCCTACCGGTTACTAGATTAGATACCTAGTACAGGAATTGCCAGACTGAATGGTAAGTCTTCTTTTACTACCTTGAGAATTCTCCAAAGTTCTTTCCAAAAAGGCCATATTAGTTTGCAGTCTCACCAGCAGTGTAGAAGTGTTCCCTTCTCCCCACATCCACACCAACATCTGTAGTTTGTGATGTGGGCTAGTTTTACTGGAGTTAGATAATATATCTCAAAGTGGTTTTGATTTTCATTTCTCTGATTATTAAAGATGATGATCATTTTTTGTGTGTGTTTGTGGTGCCATGCACCTGTCTTCTTCAGAGAAGCTTCTGTTCAAGTCTCTTGCCCCCAAAGAAATGGGGTTATTTGTTCTTTTCTTATTGATTAGTTTGAGTTCTCTGTGGAGTCTAGTTATCAGACCTTTGTTGGAAAGATAACCTGCAAATACTTCTCCCATGCGGGAGGCTGTCTGTTTGCTTTACTTACCGTGCTCTTGACTGTGCAGAAGCTTTTTAGTTTGATCAGATCCCAGTAATATATTTTTGGTGTTGCTCCAATTGCCAGAGGGGTCCTCCTTATAAAGTATTTTCCCAGGCCAATTTCTTCAAGTGTTTTGCCTGCACTCTCTTCTAGTATTGTTATAGTTTCATGTCTTAAGTTTAAAGCTTTTATCCAGTGAGAATCAATTTTTGCTAATGGTGAAACATGAGAGTCTAGTTTCAGTCTTCCACAAGTCGCTAGCCAGTTCTCCCAGCACCATTTGTTAACTAGGGAATCTTTCCCCCAAAGAACGTTTTTGATAGGTTTATCATAGATCAAATGACTGGGTTCATTTGATAAGTGACTGGGTTCATCTCTTGGTTCTCTATTCTGTTTCATATATCTACCTCTCTATTTTTGTGCTAATACCATGCTGTTTTGATCCCTGCGAATGTATAGTATAGCCTGAAGTCTGGTAATGTGATACCTCCTGATTTGTTTTTATTTCTGAATAATGTATTGACTATTCGAGGTTTTTATCAGATTCCATATAAAACCAAGTACTATTTTTTCAAGACCTTTAAAGTATGACATTGGTGCTTTAATAGGAATTGCATTAAATCTGTAGATTGCTTTGGGTAGTACGGACATTTTAACAATGTTGATTCTTCCCAGCCATAAGCATGATATGTTTTTTCATTTGTTAACATCTTCAGCTATTTCTTTTCTCAGAGTTTCATAATCCTCCTTATAGAGATCTTTCCCATCCTTTGTTAGGTAAATTCCCAGATATTTCATTTTCTTTGGGTGCCCTGCAATCTTATGCATGTGTCATTTCAGACATGGGTGGAAAGTTTCTAAAGGATTAACTCTCAGGAGTAAAATTGCAGCAAAAATAGCCTTTTTGCTTTGAGAGATACTATCAAGTTCTTCCCGAGAGATGATTTATCAATTATGTGAGATATAAATT
>CAUYPK010033509.1:0-19792 GCA_963574355.1 Loris lydekkerianus
TTTTAATCCCTTTGCCACTGTGGAAGTTGAAATTTGATCAAAAGTTTCTGAGTGAGTTTACTTTTGTGGTAGAGGATTGGGCTGGTCATTATGGAGGATAGGTCTGAGAATATCCTGAAGAGCTGGTTTGGTTATGACAAATTTCTTCAACATATGAATGTCATTAAAGTATTTAATTTCTCTATCATAAATGAAACTCAGTTTAGCTGGATACAGAATCTGGGGTTGAAAGTTATTTTGCTTTAGGAGTTAAAAGTCGATGACCACCCTCTCTTGGCTTGAAAAGTTTCAGCAGAGAGATCAGCAGTCATTCTAATATTCTTCTCTTTGTAGGTAATGGATTTCTTACGTCTGGTTGCTTTCAGAATTTTCTCCTTCATATTAACTTTAGTGACGTTAATTATGATATGCCTGGGGGATGGCTTACTCGGATTGAGACATGTTGGGGTTCTGAAAGCATCTGCTATCTGAATTTCAGAGTCTCTTGGCATGTCTGGAAAATTCTCTTTCATAATTTCATGGAGAAGGGCCTCTGTGCCTTGCGAGGCCACTTCATCACTTTCAGGGATTCCAATAAGGTGGATATTAGCCTTCTTCAAATTATCCCAGAGCTCTATGAGAGAATGATCCATTTTTGCTCTCCATTTCTTTTCCTCTCTGAGTGTTTGGGAGCATTCAAATGCTTTGTCTTAAGTGTCAGAAATCCTTTCTTCTGAAGTAGGGAGAATCTTCAAAGAACTCAAAGTAGACCTCCCATTTGATCCTGCAGTACTATTACTGGGCATCTACCCAGAAGGAAAAAAAATCCTTTTATCATAAGGACATTTGCATGAGACTGTTTATCGCAGCTCAATTTACAAATACCAAATTGTGGAAACAACCTAAATGCCCACCAATCCAGAAAGGGATTAATAAGCGGTGGTATATGTATACCATGGAGTACTACTCAGACATTAAAAAAGATGGTGACTTTACATCTTTTGTAGTAACCTGGATGGAGTTGAAACACATTCTTCTTAGTAAAGCTTCACAAGAATCCAATGTACTCAATTCTGATATGAGGACAATTGATGCTAGTACATGGTAGGAGGTAGGGCAGTGGGGGAGGGGGTCACAGTGTGGGGCAGGACACAGTTATAAGAGGGACTTTACCTAACCAATGCAAGCAGTGTAACCTGGTTTATTGTGCCCTCAATAAAAGAAAAAAAAAAAAAAGAAAGAAAGAAAGAAATCCTTTCTTCTGCTTGCTCCACTCTGTTACTGAGGGCTTCTACTGTATTTTTCAGATCTTTGAGGGCTGCAAATTCTTGCTTCAGTGCATCAAAATCTTTGGTGGTTTTGTCTTTAAATTCATTACATTCTTGAGACTTTTGAATTTCTCCTCTAATTTGTAATTCCGACATTTGAATTGCTCCTCGGATTTCTAATTCCAAATTTTCATCCATTCAATTTATCTTGTTTGCAATCCAAATTCTGAATTCAATTTCTGACATCTTGGCCAGCTGTTTGTGAATGGGATCTTCAGTTACATCTGCCATATCCTTCCTTGGGGCAGTTGATCTATTCTGGTTATTCATGTTACCAGAGGTTTTCCACTGATTCTGCCCCATGTTTGTTTTATACCATTTGATTTTTCCCCTGGAGCTTTGTCAAGGACCCATACAGTGCTATAGCCTGAGAAACTGCAGACCTGTTTGGTGTGGTGGGGCTAAGTGGTTCTGTCTTGTTTTCAGCTGGTCTCTATTCGACCCTAGTAAAACAGTTACTCTGGGTTGAAGTCTCAGCTGTGGAGAAGTACCAGCGATTAAGTCACCCTGCCCCCAACAGGCAACAATTGGAAAAGGAAAATCAAACCTTCTTACAACTGCACACACAGGGCACCACCTGAATAGTCCTCGGGCAATTGGCTCAGTTCAAAAAGTCCAAATCAATTGTCTCAGTCAGCACCTGTCTCAGTTGGGAGAGTTTAAAAGGCAACTGGATCTCAGGGGTCTGGTGACTATTCAGATATGGCTTGCTCCGGTGCTCTGTGGAGTGAGGAGGACCCACCCAGCAAATAGATCAGTCTGATGCCTCCTTCCCCACCTTGCACCTTTGTCACACCCAGTCACTGAAGCCCCGCAGGGCTGTGACCCATCTGCAGTGAAAAGATGCTCCAGGAGTTTGCACCTGCCTGAATCACAAGGAAATCTATTTCTGCTCAGCCAGACCACTGCACTCTGCCTCTATCCAGCAGGGGGAGGTGAGGCCTGACAACCTCGGGCGTTTGATGGAGGCTTGGCGGTGTTCACTCTGTTCCAGCCCTGCCCCTGATTGATGTTACTGACAGAACAGAACAGAACAACTTTGCGGGAATTTGTTTCTGTCCCTGCTAAATGCCCCTGCAGAAGAGAAGCTGTTTTGAGTTCCCAGAGCCTGCACCTCAGGCTCTGTCTTTGCTCCTGCAGGTTTGTATTCAGTTAGCTGTCAATTCTAGCCTCTTGTCTTCCTTTGTCTATAGGCTGATGATCCCCTGAGGGCCGGGTGTGTCTTAGGCTCAGTATAGCAGTCCTCTGGGTCAGCCCCGCCCTGGGAACTTCCTGGCTCTGCGCATGCGTTTCTAGTCCCCGCGCTCCATCCAGGCCGGTACCACCTCAGGCAAACCCTTTACTCATGGGGCCTGCATTTCCATCCTAGATCTGTTCCGTAGTGGTTGCCACCTGAGTAGATGCCTGGCCTCCTCTCATTGCCCAGGGAGACAGGGGGTGTGGCTTCAGAATATCTGGGAGTGAGCCCTATTGCTGCCAAAAGACAACTGCTGCTCTGCACCTCAGGCCACTGCGGCTCCGGTGAGGTTCCCTCTCAGCTGACCATCCTCTCCTCACTCCCATGCCACAGAGTCAGCACTGACCAGCTGCAGTTTAGGCTGTCACACCCCTCGAGAAATCACCCAAGAATCTGGACTCCTTGGGGACTGGCCTCCAGACCTCAGAGTGATAGTGGAGTGGAGTGCTGGGAGCTCAGAGTTGCAGATAGAGAATATATACAGTTTTATACAGTTTTATGCCTGGCAGGAGAACGCTGTGGCACCCTAGTAGCGGAGGTAGGTCCAGTCTCTCCCATGGAGTGTAGTGGGAGGATCTGTGAACTCTGCTCATTTGTTTGTGGGGCACTCTGAGCCATTCTCATGGGGGAGGGAACTCCCATCCATGGTGATGGATTTTGTACCTTTTGTTTGTATCCTTGGGATTGCAGCTTGTCTCAGTGGGGTTGATGTGCATCCTTCAACCTTCTTTCTTGGTGCTCTAATCCACCAGGTTACTTGCTAAATTTCTGTCCTTTAACTCTCCTTCTGGATGGGAGCCTCTGTGAAAAGCTGGCTTCAGTCAGCCATCTTGTCTCCACCCCTCTCCATGTGCAATTTTAAATTGCACACTATTTTAAATTGCACACAAACTTTATACGACCACCTCATATAATTGGTCATTTACATACGTTAGAACCACATAACTAGAACCATCTTTGTATCTTCCATCTCAATTAAACTTACAAGAAACTGAGGCCTGTTTTGCTTCCCCAAAATTCACATGTCAAGTCAATAGCAAAGCCAGAAATTCAATTTGGTTGATGCTAGCAATCAATCCATAGCTCCTAGAGCCCATATATTCTGAACCATTGTAGGGAATTTCAGAGCCAGAATGTGCATCTCAAAAGTGGTCAGTTTCATTCTTTAGAAAGTTACAAAAATGTAAAACTAGGCTCGCAGCAGCTTTTCTTTTGAGGTAGAAAGATGCTCAAGGTTTTTGTCTGTCTTTTTTTGTTTGTTTGTTTTGGTTTTTTTGCAGGTTTTTGCCAGGGCCAGTTTGAACCTGCCACCTCTGGTATATGGGGCCAGTGCCCTACTCCTTGAGCCACAGGTGCCACCCAGTGCTCCAGTTATGTGTGCAATATGGCACTCACACTGGCTCTGTGTTCACAATACTCTACTCTCCAAGCTCAACAGGACAGATCTACAGAGTCAGAGAAAGATGACTCCGCCTATCCAACAAAAGAAATCACTTTCAAATAAATATATATCATAAGAAAACAATTTGTAAAACTTTCAACAATATCCACTGTGAGGCAAAACAAGCTGTGAGACAAAAATCTCAAGGACAGAAAAGAAATCAGTGTGCGACCAGGGCCTGAGGCACAGAGGTTGAGTAGGAAGGAGAATTTGAGGGAAAGATGGAACTGTTCCCATGGTGCTGATTACATGATGGTATATGAGTTTATTAAAAATTATAAATGAGTACATTGGTTAAATTTTTCAGTACATAAATTATACTCCAATAAAAAAAAAATGCATAAAAACATATCCATGCACGAGTTCAAGCACACATATGCATACATGATGGGCTTCCCCCTCAGAGAAGTTGTGGGGTAGGGCTTGAGAATTTACATTTCTACAAAGTTCCCTGATAATATGAACGCTGCTGGTCTAACACATTTCCCTGAGCTGGCCCAGGGTAGCTAAGCATTATTATTATTGTTATCAATACTTGTTACATGTGCCGTTCTCCCCAGGTAGCCCCAGGACTCACTTCCTCACTTCAAAACTCACAGTTCATCTGTTTAAAGTGCCTGTTCACAATTCCCTATTCAAAATTCATCTCCTTAAACTTTTCCTAATGATCCATCCAAGCCTCCAACCTCACTTCCAACTAAGCTCCCCTTCCTAGTTTGTCTCCTTCACTGATTAACCTCCACTATTCTACCCTTATGTTCTTTATTTACTGTCTGCCTCCACTAGAAGATAAGCGCCATGAAGACAGGAATTTTTGTCTGTTCTTTCATTACATGCCAAGCCTTCATTTCTGCTTCGGGGGTTTGTCAATCCCAGAATGCACAGACGGGAATCAAATTTCGAAAAACAAACAAAACGTCCAGTCGCCAGAGAAGTTGTGAGTTTTTCTTCTCAACACACAAGATTTTCACCCAATCTAGGAGCCTTTAGGGAAAATAATTAATAAAATGCGTTCTTTAGTGCTCTTAACAGTACCTGCCATACAGTACTCAATAAATAAAACATTCTTGAATTAATGATGGAATTCTTATTAATACTGCAAATACTAATAATTCACCTGCTTCCATTTTAACCCACAGAATATGGCATTTGATCTTCATTTCTCCTCACATTGAGAGAGGTCCCCTTAAAATATAACACAATACTGGAAAAGAAAATTGGTTTTGGAGTCAGATTGTAACAGATTTGTATCTTATCTCCCAGCCATGCTAATGAGCATTGTTGAAAAATCTAACATTTGAGAGCTATGGCTGCCTCATCTAGAAAATGGGGATAGTGACACCTCCTGTTAAATGCACTCATATACAGCATTCACAAAGGGACAGGAACAGGCATCCTACAGGTGTGATGACTGCTCTGGATCTTTCTGGGGTTCCTGATGCTGAAACCAGTTCAAAGAGCCAGTTTTGGCTAATTGGACTTACCAGGATTTAATTGGACTAAATCCTGAGGGCAGGGTTTAGTCGAAGATGGGTTCAAAATAAAGACCACATTCTTTCTTCCCTTCCCATAAACAATATGTAAAAACAGTTCCTTTTCTTCAGTATGATCAGGCAACAGATTTTCCTTCTCTGAGACTCAGTTTCTTCACCTTTGAAAATCGGGTAAATTGAGACTAAACAAAAGAAAAGAGAGGAAGCACCCAACTCCCAGGGAGTCTCTAATCAACACTGGTGGGCCTCCCATTCCCTCTCTCTAGCCACCTCCTTAGAGTTCCTGAGGTCAGCCGGGAACCCCGAGAGCTGCATGCCAAGCTGGAGGCCACCACCTGCCCTAACCTGCTCAGAGGACCAGGCTGGACCTGCCCCAGGACCTCCTGGTTCACCTGCCCAGAGAAGTACACTCCTCAGCCACCTCTGGCCTGTTAGAGGAAAGCAGTAGAGCTCATCAAAATCAGAGCATCTCCTGCCTGAATGTTATCACTGGATCTCTGAGGACTTCTACAAGTACAACTCCAGTGCTTTGGGTAATTCAAACAAGCTGCACTACTTCATCTTTTCTGTTCTTCTAAGCACTTTCAGATTTCTGACAAGCCAAAGAGATGTCAACTGACCTGTCACCCCAAACCCGTGTAGTCTCAGCACCTAGTGCAAGAGAAATACATTGGTAAATTGGGTGGGGTGGGGGCATTTAGCTCTAGTCTTTCTCAGAAACCTGTTCTCTTAAATGCCAACCCTTCATTTCTGCTAGGGGGGTTGTCCAATCACAGAACTCACAGGCAGAAACCACACATCCAAAAGCAAACTAAATTCCCTGCCTGCAAAGAAGTTGTAGCTGTTTCTTCTTAATACACAAGATTTCCATCCATTCTGGGACACTCTAAGAGGGAAAGAAATCAGTAAAATATGTTCTTTTCCAAATTGTATGGATTTTCTGGCAAACAGGAGGCAACCAGCAGAACACCAAATAAAAGGAAGTGATTACAAATGATGGTGGCTGGGTGTGTGTCTGCGTGCTCCCACTGCCAGACACAGTAGGTCGCCACAAAGGTGCCTTCCACCGGGAGCTCTGTGGGGGCTGTTAAAACCAGGATACCTGGTTACTTTTTTTATGAGTCCTTTGGCCACACTAGATATGTACAGTCACTTGTCCTTCACAGCTGAAGACATGGCTGCTGACAATGTTATTTCCTACAGGGGTGTATTAAAATATTGGCGATCATGTTGCCCCTCAGCAGTGATCTAAGAGGTCCCCTGGCTTCTCAGAGCCAATAAGGCTGGCCCTTGCAAGTTCTTCCAGCTCACAGAGCCCACATAGGGCATTTTCCTCCCTAAAGCCTCCCTTGCTTCCTCAGGTCATATCAGAGGGTATTTGCTTTCCACCCTGCAGAAGGAGACCTAAGGGCAAATGTCAAGTTACAGGTAAAACAGGACCACTTTACAACTGGGCGTTTCTCTTCCCCTAGACGTTTTCTCCCAACAGTGCCTATTGTTCATGCAGAGAGAGAGGAATATGGGTGGAGGAAGGGGAGTTATCTCAAATGGTTTTTCACTCTCTTACCCCACCCTCCTTACATTGTTTAACATTCCGCCCTCTCCTTTCTCCCCTTTCTTATGATGTCACCTGCCATCTTCCCTCTTGTACCCAGACTTGCTGACCCACCCAGACCTGGACACCTCCGACACCTGCATGAGAGACTTGGTCTCCCTGCCTCCTTCCAAGCCCTGTCTCCACCCAAGCCCATATCATTACTGGGAGCACTTTCAAGGAAGGCAAACCTGAGCATGTCCATCTCCTGATACATGGAAACTTCACCAGCTCCTCCCCATGGTTCTCCCAAAGATCCCACAATGGGGCCCCATCTCCTCCTTTACACACAAGTCCCCAGAGCTCCACTCTGAGCTCATTGCTCCAGCCACACTGCCCTGCTGTGCCCTCTGCCTGGTACCCCCTTCTCACTACTGTTTTTGCTTATATTGCTATTACTTGCCTTTTAACACTAAATTTGGATAAGCGGCCTCTGACACTATCTCTTTCCTTTGTCTCAGTTGAGGCCTCATTTCTTTGCACTAAAGCAGAGGTCAGCAAACTGGCCTGCAGACCAAATTTCTCTGCCATCTGTTCCTATAAATAACGCTTTATTGGAACACAGACACACCATTCCTTTGCCTCCTGCCTCCATGCCACAACAGCAGAGTTAAGTTGCAACTGAGACCATATGTCCGGCAAAGCCCAAAGTGTTTACTCTCAAACCCTTTGAAGACAAGGCTTCCCTACCACTGCTCTAAAGCCACACTCTATGGATTAACATACCCATCCCTATGCTAGACTGTTAGCTCCTGAGTTGATGATCTCAGCCTATTCATGTTTTAACAGAATGTGGTGGTCAATAGTCTGTCTGAAATCAGATTGTTAGAGTTGGTATTCTGGCTTTGCTACTTATTTGCTATGTAGTTGAGCAAATTACTTGACCTCTCCTTTCCTGTCTTATCAGTGAAATCAAGATAATAGTAATACCCACTTCATATGTTTGTTAAGATATTAAATGACTTTTGTATTAACCTGGATGGAGGTGGCACACATTCTTCTAGTAAAGCATCACAAGAATGAAGAAGCAAGAATCCAATGTACTCAATTCTAGTATGAAGGCAGTAGATGATCTAACACAAGGTGCAGGGTAAGGGAATGAGGGGGCAGGGAGAGGGGAGGAAGAAGGAGGATACGTGTCAGGGTGTATGACACAACTTTTGCTTTACCCAACAAGCAATCAGTGTAACCTAATTCTTTGTACCCTCAATGAATCCCAAAAAACAAAATAATAATATTAAGTGAGTTAAGTGTACAGTGCCTAACATTTAGAATGTACCATAATTATTAACCATTAATATTATGATTATCACCAGGCCCTAGAAGATAGAAGGTACCATATATACTCGAGTATAAGCTGAATTTTTTCGGCACAAAATTTGTGCCGAAAAACCCGAACTCAGCACAAATTTTGTGCCGAAAAAACTCGGCTTATACTCGAGTATATACGGTATTTAGTGAATATGTTTAATATTGAACTATTCTCTCTTGGGTTATGCCTTTGGAAAACTGGCAAATTAGAAAACCATCAGGGACTAACTCACTAGCTCTCAGTCTAAAGATCATGTTATCACTGATTGCTACTCTCTTAATTTGAACTCCTTTTTTCTTTCTTTCCCTCATTTTCAAAGTCAATCAGTTATTAAAGTCTGTCAACATCAACTCCAAAGCATATGCCAAATCATGTTACATTTCTCCATAGTCCCTGCTACTCCCATCAAACTCATCCTAATCCTCATCTTTGTCCTAGAAAATCTCAATGAGCTCTATGTCAGTTACATTTTGCTGTGTAACAAAACACTAAAAATTATTGGCTTACAACAAAGTCAATTATGCAGTTCAAAATGTTCTGAGTCAGCAATTTGGGCTGGGCTCCGCTGGGTGGTTCTTCTGGTCACTGCTGGGCTCACTCATGTGTCTGCAGTGAGCTTCTGGATTTAGCTGGGTGTTGGATGGTCTCAGATGGCATCCACTGAGATATCTCCTCTCTGCTCATGAACTTGTTCACATGGTTGTAGGGTCAAGTTCCAAGAAGGCATGCAAGGTCTCTTAAAGAAAGAGAGTCCTGCCCCCAAAAAGTGTGTCATACACCGTGACCCCCATTCTTTCTCTCTCTCCACTTCCAATGGAAGCTCTGTTCCATTCCATTGAAAAAAGAAAGTCATAAGGCCAGTAAAAATTCAAGCCATGGAGAAACAAACTTCACCCCTTGATGGGAAGAGCTGAAAAGAAATACTGCAAGAAACACAGAAATTAGAAGAGGATAATCATACCCTTCTTTGCAAACAGTTGACCACAGCCTCCTCACTGGATTCTGTATTCTCCCTTAACTGTTGTTCAATCCAGAATGTGTACAGGAGTCAAGAGATCTTTTTGAGAAAGAACAGGTAACAGGTAAATAGAACAGGTAACACCCCTGCTTAAAATCCTCCATGGCTTCCCAATACTTTCAGAATAAGATAAAGATTCCCCTCCTTGACTTACAAGGTGCTCTCTCTATCCTCTCAGTCTTCTCTATCCCTTCTATTTGCTCACACTGCTCAACCTCCCCTGAACGTCCCAGCAATATGCCACCTTGCCCAACATTGGAGCCTGAGGCTGGCTTTTCTGAATGCGTGGAGGGCACATCCTTCATCCCTGCCTGACTTCTTCTCCTTTGAGTTTCAACTTAAACTCACGTAAGAGATAACCATCCAATTTAAAAGCACTCTAACACCTTGCTTCATCTCTGTAGCACTTTTCTATTTTCTTATGTGCCCCTAGCTATTCGTTCATTCTTTCTCTCTCCCCACTTCCAATGGAAGTCGCATCACAACAGGGACCTCCTGTGTCCTATTCATAATCTCAAGGTCTAAAACAGTACCCAGTTTAGCATAAGTGCCCAATAAAGATTCATACAAAGAGTGAAGTCATAATTTAGACCAGGCTCTGAGTTAGTCACTTTATTCTCATTACCACGTGTAATCTATAAAGCAACCCTACAGGGGTAAAAAATTTCATCCCAATTTTATAGTTGGAGAAATTGAAACTCAGAGAGGTAGATGTTCTTTTTAAACTGCAGGTCAATATTAGCAGTGACTCTTCATTCTCCTCTGCTGCTTGACGCTTCTCATGGTGTATTTTTCTGTGTGATGTGTCATTTGTGTGTTCTGTTCCCCTTTATGCCTTAGTGAAGAGGATTGGGTTAAACTTAATATTTGTTGAATGATGCTGTGTCTTTGGCGTGTTCACTTTCCTGGGGACTTTGGGAGGTTAATCTTCTTAAAACCAGAGATGTGTTCTACATACTATTGATTCAGTATCTTTCCCACCTCCAGTCTCCAGGTCAAGGCTGTCTGTGACACTGGGTCACGTGGTATGCATTGGCGGCATGATGGGTATTTTAGAACATTGCTGAATTAGAGGTGAGATTCACCATAGGTAATCTCATCCATTTCACTCATACAACAGATGGAGAAGCAGAGGGCAAGAAATGGGCGATGATGTGCCCAAGGCCACACAGTGACTTCTACCACTCACCAGCAAGTTATACCTGTCACCAGGTCTCTTACTTCAAAGGTAAGTCCTTTATTCTCTGATGGTCCTTCACTTTCCCAAGTAAATGGAGGCCTCCAAAAGACCAGACCAATACTGAAGTACTCTACGTACTTTTATTTCATTCTCCTCCAACTCTGCAAAAATGATTGATTTCCTTGAAATTCCTTCTGATACCAAATATAAGCACCTTCGTGTGACCAAAGTACTTTAAAGCTAACGGGTCCACATTAAATTTACATCTAGTAGAGAATACCACCATTGTGTGTTTAGTCCACACCAGGCAACTGACTCTTATGGACCCTAAATCACAGCATGGCCTTGTGATTCCTGCCAAGTATGCATGGTGCCCACCTCCCCTGAATCAATCCACTTCTCTCCACTCCACCACCACTCTCCCTTAAGATGCCACCATCTCACAGCTGGATTCAATGGTTCCCCCTCATTCATGACCCACACCCCACATGCAGAGCATCTCCATCATTAATAGCTCTGTCACAGAATTCCATCGGCTTTCCACTCTGAGAATAAAAGTCAGGTGTGTTGGTGTTGCCCTGAAACCCCACCTGGGTCAGGTGGGCTGGTCATTCTCTATAGTGGAGCTGCATTGCTCACTGCTCTCACCTCCACTCCCCTCTCAAGCTACAGGAACCCTTCTTCAGTCTTCACACATGCTGCTTCTGCCCAGCTAGAGCCTCTACACCTGCTGCCCTTCTGTCTGGTATCACCATTTGCCCCCCACCCTTTCCCTGGCTCCCATCACCTAGAAATTTCCTCTCTACCTTCTGCCCTCAGTGAGTGTCACTGCCTCAAGGACATCTCCACTGAATCCCCACCTGGGCCAGTCTGCGCAGTGCACCTGCTCATTACAGATAGAGCATTTTCTGTAACAATGTATTTCAGTCCATGGTTATTTGCTTCACGTCTGTCTCCTCCTTCAGGTCGTGAGCAGTTTGAGGGCAATCACTATGGATTCTTTATTTGTCAATGTACTTCCAGGGCCCAACACTGGTACATCTGAATAAATGAATGAATGAGTGAATGGCATTCATGTTTGGGACTCTCCGACCAGTGTACTGTTGGTTTGGCAGGAAGAACAGGTTCACAGGCCAATCAGAATGAGGAGAGTGGACAGGTCCCAGGAGAAAGGCAGTAATGCTTAGTGGTCACAGGAGTCCAGAGTCACTCACTCTCTGTGTTATCACTGAGCTTTGGTTTCAACACCTGTAAAAGAGGGGTAACAATAATAACAAAAACAATGGTAATAGTAACACTCACCTCATAGGGCTTTGGGAACACTAAATGTGCCTGGCAGATTGTAAGTTCTCCACAAATGTTAACTATTATGGTTATTATGAAAATGCTTTAGAATCTCCATAGTTGACCACCTCCCTACATTGACCACCTCCTTAAGTTGACTAATTTTTATAGACTAAATGTGCACCACATGTGTGTATCAGTGTAGTAGGCCCAGATCTTTACATTGACCACCTCCATATGTTGACCAGTTTGTTACAGTCCCTTGAGTGGTCAACGTACAGAGGTTCTGCTGTATATAGGTAGCAAATAGCAAAAGCTCATTTTTCTAAACAGACAGAAAGCACTATGGAAACGTCTCCTGAAAGTATTAATAAAATCCTTCTGAAGTCTGAGGGTAACCAGCAGCCAAGCCCTGTGTCAGCCTGTCATTCTGACCCCACGCTGACTGAGAGTTCCATCTTCCTTCCCATCTTTCTCTTCCTCTGTTCCTTTCCCTGTTGCTCTCCTGGCCACTTTCCCCACCTGTCAGGCACTTGCTTAGCAACTGAATCTGTCTGGCAAATGCGGGTGGGATGGAGCCTTCAGAATCGTTCCACAGTCTCATATTCCCTGTTCTCCCTCTCCTTCCTCACTGCCCACGCCTGCCAATTAGGCACATCCTTTCCGAAAGGCTCTCAGTTCCGCAAGAGTTGGACAGAAATATCACTCTGGCTTCAAAACCTACAGCACCACGCCCCCCCTTCACCAGAGACACACACCTACACTCCCCTTGGTTTTCTCTCCTTCCCTTCCCACCTCACCATTGCCCACTCCTCTCTGCTGCTTTGAACATCAGGATTCAACACCTGTGGACAAAGCATAAGACTGAGCTCAGCCAGGTGGCACCTCCTCCCTGTGCCCCAGCTTGGTCATCTGCAACACAGGCTGCCAGAAAAAAACAAACCAACTCCTCACATAGAGAAATGAATAAGATAATGTTTGACACGTGGTAGATGCTCAAGAAACATTGGCTCATGTTGCTTTACCATGTGGGCATTTTCTAAAGCATAAGTCACTGATCATGTCTGACAATGGAAGATAATATCTGACAGGGAACGGGATGTGGGGTGGCATCCATCCTGCGACACAGTGGGGAGACACTCTCCCTATCTCCTCCCCTCCCTCGCAGCCTCAGAAAGATCACTGGATGAGATCATAATCTTCCCAAGGACAGCAACCTTGTCATGCTCAGCTATGTATGTACCTGGCCCACAGCTGGGCAAGGTACTCAGCACTCCAGAAAAGTTTTCCTCAAGACTACCCCAAAGTCGACTGGTACCTCCAGTTAGCTAGAATGGATTGTGACTCCCATTTCAGACTTAGCAACTGGGCTTTGTGATCCTGGATAGAGACTAATTCTCTGGGAAGGGTCTTTGCTACATTCTTGGGAGGAAGAACAGGGAGTCCCACTAATATTAACTGCACAGAGCCCCACTCATATTAACTGCAAAACCCACCCCAAGCCTGCTCATGATAGGCCATGCATTTAATCTAATCTGACTTTTAAAAGGTCACTTCTGGGTGAATTTCTAAATAGATACCTCAACAGAGTGGAGCCAAACTCCTAGAGGCAAGATTCTGGTAGCCAGAACGGCCCACACCAGTCATCAGAATGCAGCCTTAACCAAGTTCATCCCTGGCGGCATTTACTGTCTGTTAGAGTAAGGAAAACCATGCTTGCAGGAACATTAAAAAGGCCATTAATAAACCAAACCTTCTCCCTTTCACCGACATCATTCACTCTCTGCTCCTCTTCCTCTGCTGCTATCTCACCAGTCTCTACACACTCTACAGAGGATTGCACAGCTGCAAACTTCCATTTGCAGCAGAGATATTTTCCTTTAATGGGTATGTAATCTCTCCCCTGCCCTTACCCCAACCTACCTCTCACCTTCTAAAGTTCATGAGGCTTTCAAAAACAGCCATTTTTACACGTATCTGTTACTCACCAAAGCAAACCAGAGCACCTCACAGCCAAAAATTGCAGGAACCATGGTGGGTTCCTCAAAATTCCTATTCATGGGCACCAAAAAAGAAGTTCATTAAGACAATGTAATATCCTTAATGCAACTAATGTGGTTCCTCCTGTTCTAATAAGCTCATGAATAATAGATGAAGGGAGCTTCATCTGTTTTAATTAATTTGGTCTTAAAATTAATTCAGTCCAGTACAAAATTAGAAGGCAATTAAGGCTCATTGGACCAAATGGACCAAAATATGCCAACGTCACTGGAGAGAAGAACGAACTGGAAATAAACAAGGAGCATATTCTCCCAGACCAGAACTCCAAAAAGGAGCATCACCAGTTCCCATAACGCTACAACTCAGTCCCCATTCCAAGTCTTGTAATTGAATTTCTCTACCTCCTCACTAGGGATTTCAGCATTTCTATGTTAAGAAATTCTCGGGGGCGGTTCCAAATGTATAGCAAGGTTACTTCTGTTTGTGCCCTACATTGTTTTCGAACCTTCCTAATAATTTATGAGATTATGCTGTGTGCTAAGGCATAGGATTTAATAGCAATTACAGACTGCAATCCTTAGGCACATGTAACAAACATATTTGATCTAAGAAATTGTCACAGTTTGTTATGTACATGAGTTTAGCAGATTCTGGGGTCCATTATCCACTTGGCAATTACATTCAGTGTTATAATAACAGTTTATCTTAAAATAGTGTGTTTCTTCTCTGGATCTTGGCATGCTTAATGAGCACTTTTTTCTTAACCCTCACAATGCCCTTTAGAATCAGGAAGATATAAATATCTTTAAAATTACTTTCAAAACAAAGATACTAGGGTTCCAAGACAGCGATAGACAATCACAGCATTCCAAGTAGCTTTAAGAGACATCTACCCCAGCCGCCTCTCCAGTGCTTGAATTCTACCTGCCTCTTTGTGAAAGCTTCCAGCGATGGGGAACTCATTAATGTAGGAAGCTGCCCAGTCCATCTCTAGAGAATGTGGCTGTTAGAGTGATCTGGAATTTATCCCCAGTAGATAATGACTATTTCTACTTCAAATATGTCTGATTCCCCTTACAGCACACATGGCATCTATTCTCCTGGTTTAGCCAACCTCTTCAAACTAATACCTCCAAACTTCCCAACATGGCTCTGAGCCCTTCAGCTCTCAGTGATCAGCCCTTCTGACCACTCTCTTTGGAATCCACCTCAAGGGACAGTGCAGCTTGGAAGCCAGGCGGATCTGGAGTTGAGTTCTGGGAGGGTCATTTCAAGGATATCAGTGAATGTGCTACATGCTTAACTCTTTGAAACTCAGCATCTTCTTCTACAGAATGTGTATAAAACACCTACCTTGTACAGTTATTATGAAGATTGATGAGCATAATAACAAAGCATATTTATTATAGGGTCCAGCATAATTACGTTTTCAGCAAATAATAACTAAATAATAATTATAGCTAATTCCGACATAGCTCACACCAAGCACTTTATGCATGAACTCATTTACACTTCACAACAAGCCACAACATTGTTATTAGTCCTATGCTATTATAGATGAGGCAACTGATATAAAGAGAAGTTAAGGAGCTTGTCCAAGGTCACACAGCCACTAGGAGGCAGAGCCAGAACTTGAACAGTTGAGCTCCAGAGTCCATTCTTGGTATTAAATTGTGGACCCCAGCTGGAATGCTTTCCAGGTGTTGTCTGATCCAAGCTGAACAGCAACTCAGGGCTCTGGCCTTCTCCCAGTGCTGCTAGTCACCCTAGATTTCCTCTGTGGCTTTCATTTAATTAGATGATCCTGCTGTGACTTTTTTTTTTTAGATAGTCTCACTATGTCACCCTCCATAGAGTGCTGTGGTGTCATAGCTCACAGCAACCTCCAACTCTTGGGCTTAAGCAACTCTCTTGCCTCAGCCTCCCAAGTAGCTGGGACTTCAGGTGCCCACCACAATGCCCGGATATTTGTTGTTGTTGTTGTCACTGTTGTTTGGCAGACCCGGGCCAGGTTCGAACCTGCCAGCCCTGGTGTACATGGCTGGTGCCCTAACCGCTAAGCTATAGGCACTGAGCCTGCTGTGATGTTTTGCATCATAACCTGTTGCTTAGGCATGACACCCCAACCCTTTGTCCAATCAGCTGCTTTGGGAATCCAAGCACAACAATTAGCAATTAACATTTTTAAATCTCTGCATATTAAATTTGGTCAGAATTCTAAACTGCTGGCATCTTCTGGGATTCTGACTCTCTTATTCAACTCATTTTCTTTATTCCCAACTTCAGGTCTTTCACACATTTGAGGAGAATGCCTTCCCTAAGCCCATCCCAGACACTGGTGAAAAAAATGTCAGGTCAGATGGGGCGTCATGCCTTTCAAGTCCTTGTTCCAAAATGGCATCGATCTAGTAATCAGCACCCTCTGGGGAGAGCTCAGTCTGGAACAAAAATAGAACATGAGTCACCTCTTGAAGGCCATGGCTCTCTCAACGTTGTTGTTTAATCTTTCCTTTTGTCTCAGGTAATTCTAGTTAGCAAAACGGGTACTCAGAGTAGTAATTAAATTCTAAAATTAAATAATGTCCCTTATTAGGACTTTTTTCTGCCCACCTATAAAACAGGGAGGAAATTAAGTAGGTAATCTCCAAGAATGCTTCCAGCTCTAAAACTCCTGGAAAATTCCAGGCTGTGTCAAGATCTCCACAGTCTGTACCTTGTGTACCTAAAAACCTTACATCCATCACTTCCCTTTCACATGTTACTCTCTGGCCAACCACAATATGCATCTGGTCCCTTGATTACAATCTCTGCTGCTTCACACCTTGATTTTATACCTGCTGTGTCCTCTGCCCTCATTTGTCCAGCTGATGACATCCCAGTTATTCCTTAACAAACGGCTCAGGAACAAAGGAGAACTTCAATTCATACCTCACCCCACATTAAAAAGAACGATGAATTCAAAATGAATCACAAACCTAAATGTGAAATATAAAAATTCTAGATGGAAACACAGGAAAAATTTTTTGTGACCGTGAGCTAAGATTTCCTAACCACAACACCAAAATCATGATTCATTTAAAAATTGATAAATTGGACTTTATCAAGATAAAGGACATTGCTTTTCAAAAGGTGTCTTTAAGAGAAAGAAGACAAGCCACAGACGGGGGGACTATAAATTTAAAAATGACATATCAGATAAGCTCTTGAGTCCCACTCCCAAGCCAGTTTCTCTCAGATCTTATGCATTCGTATGTGTCAGACACTGTTCTAGGCACCTGAGATTAAATAAAACAGATGAAAAACTCAGCCCGTGAAGTTGTATTCTAATAAAGGGAACTTATATTGCCAGGGAATGGCAAACATGGCCTCACACTTGACTCTTCTCTCTCTCTCAGATCTCATCAATCTGCTTTGTCAAGTCAATGTTTAAAATGTATCACCCAAACTCTGAGCACCGCCCACCACCTTCACTGCAATGACTCTGGTCTAAATCACCATCTATCTGAAGGAACTCTTAGCTGCTCACCCTTCCTCTACCTCCCCCCACTTCAGAGTTTTCTACAAATAGCACCCAGAATGATCCTTTTAAAGCATAAATCAGATTACATTACACCTCTTCCCAAAGCCCCCCTAAGGACTCCCTTTGTCATTCAAACACAAAGCACCTTATTATAAGGCCTGGCAAGGCCAAATTTGAGTTTTCCCTCCCCCAACTCTTAGATGTCAACCGCTGCCTCTTCCCCCACTCCCTGGACCCTGGCTATAGTAGACCAAGGAAAGATCCTGCCTCAGGACATTTGCACGTGTCACCTGGGCTGGAATTCCTTTCTCCTCTAGAGCTACAGGACTTGTGTGTTCATTTCTTTCAGGTCTTTATCCAGTGGTATCTTATTACTGTGACTCCCCTCACCACTCTACACAAAGTGGAAGTTCACCCCCACCCCCACCCCGGTCTCCCCAGGGTTATTTCCACCCTCTTACCAACTGCTTTCTTCTCCACAGTATTTATCTCCACCTGACAAAATGTTGATTGATTGATTGATTCAACCTACTCCAAAAAGCTACCATTAAGCTCCTGGAAGGCAGAGATCTGTCTGTTAATCATAGCTATATCCTGCTGTTTTAAAAAGAGTGCTAGCATACCAGGTACTGTACAAATATTTGTTGAATGAATGAATTAATGAGCGGTTTTTGAGTGACAGGATATTTCTTTCTGCCTCCAGAGACACACATACACCACAGTTGGGTTACAGGTGGTCAAGAAACCCAGCAGGTACCAGCCTCTTAATAACCCGTGCCCTTTATTTTGATACTCCCTTTCACTGTCCTTCCACTCATCCCTACTTGTATAAAAATACCACAGTAGCTCAGAAAATCAAAGAAAGAGGCAGAGGTTCTCAGATACTGGAATTGGCTGGGTCTTTAAATTCCAGCCTTGTGCCTGGATAGTTGTGTCATCTCTGGTGACCTTCTAGGCCAATTTTTCATCTATAAAAAGAGATAATGTGCATTATTAAGATTGTAGGGCAACTGGGCATGGCGAGTCTGGGGAGACAAGACTCCAGACACGTCTGGCCGGTGGGATCTGCCTATGATCATCCCTTTGAGGATACAGGGAGCCAGCAAGGGACTTCTGGACCCCAGGAGGAGGACAAAAACAGTGGAAAACTGGCAAGTGGCTGTGTGTGTTTGATCTACCTAATCACGCCAGCAACCATGAGTACAAGCAGCAGTGAGACTACAAACTGGAAAAGCCTTACCTGTGAACCTTTTTTGGTGTTCTTGGACTTGGCGCTCAGTTGAGCTGCCTTGGGGAGAGCTTGAGCAAAAGTGTGGAGAACTTTGGGCATTGTCTGGGGCCCCAAAATGAGCCACTGAGCTGAGCTCAGTGAAAGCCATTGTGTGAAAAAACTGCTCCGGCAAGCTCTGCCCCCAGGGTCCCAGAGCAAGGAACGGGCGGGACAAAGTAACCTAGCGACTGAGCAGCTGAAAGGCAGGGACCGAACTGCCTCACAGCCCTAATCCTTAGGGGCAGAGTGAGACAGTTTTGGCACACTGGAGCCTTGGGCTGTTGCCTTGGGTAGAGTGCCCTGATGTCACAGCTCATAGCAACCTCAAACTCCTGGGCTTGGCGCCGCACAGACCTCCATAAGAGCTGTGCAGCAATGCCCGACCGGTGACCTGCACCCACCAGGGCTCTGCATTCCCTGACCAGGACCTGCGGGAGCCACACAACCCTGCGTCCCCCCTCCTGTGTCCTCTCAGCCTCCACACTAGCTCATCCATCTGACCAGGGACTCTGGTAGCTGTGTGCCCTTTGGAGCCCTCCCTGCCTCTGCGCAGAGCCCGTCTCCTGGCCAGAGACTGCTAGAGCCTTGGGTTCTCTGTGCCAAAGTCACTGGGTGCCAAGCACAGAGAACCGCGCGCACCTCCCCCAGCCCTGTTGCTGAATCCGAGCGTGTTGCACACCGGAGCTGCTTCCACAACCAGAACTCCCTAACTACAGCAGCCCCAGAGGAACTACACAGGGTCACTCCCTACAAAGATCCAGCAACAATAGCGTGAACCCGCTGGGGTCTAATCTTGGAGAGACACATCCCCAACCCTAAGGACGGCCAGAGGCAACGGTGAAAAGCAATCATGAGGTGAAATCAACAGAAAAACTCTGGCAATATGAATAATCAGATTAGATCAACTCCCCCAAGGCTCAATGGGGGAGAAACAACACAAGACCCTATGCACAAACAAATAGCTGAGATGTCAGAAATTGAATTCAGGATCTGAATAGCAAATAAGATCGAATTAGAATTCCAAAGGTTATCTCAAGAATTCAACGGATTCAAAGAGCAAATGACCAAAGATTTTGAATCATTGAGACAAGAAGTTGCATCCCTCAAAGATCTGAGAAACACAGTAGAATCCCTC
>CAUYPK010033510.1:0-25282 GCA_963574355.1 Loris lydekkerianus
ATCACCTAACCCCAGTAAGAGTAGCCCACATAACAAAATCCCAAAACCAGAGATGTTGGCGTGGATGTGGAGAAAAGGGCACACTTCTACACTGCTGGTGGGAATGCACACTAATACATTCCTTTTGGAAGGATGTTTGGAGAATACTTAGAGATCTAAAAATAGACTTGTCATTCAATCCTATAATTCCTGTACTAGGTATATCCCCAGAAGACCAAAAATCACAATAAAAGAAATCTGTACCAGAATGTTTATTGCAGACCAATTTATAATTGCTAAGTCATGGAAGAAGCCCAAGTGCCCTTCAACTCACGAATGGACTAGCATAATGTGGTACATGTATATCGTGGAATATTATGCAGCCTTAAAGAAAGATGGAGACTTTACCTCTTTCATGTTTACATGAATGGAGCTGGAACATTCTCAAGAATGGAAGAAAAAGTATCCAATGTACTCAGCCCTACTATGAAGTTAATTTATAGCTTTCATATGAAGGCTATAACCCAACTATAGCACAAGAATATGGGGAAAGGGGCAAGGGAGGGGAAAAGAGGGTGGAATTCATGGTGGAGGGAGGCTAATGGGTGGGGCCACACCTATGGTGCATCTTTGAATGGGTACAGGCGAAACCTACTAAATGCAGAATACAAATGTCTACATACAATCACTAAGAAAATGCCATGAAAGCTACATTGAACAGTTTGATGAGAATATTTCAGATTGTATTGAAACCAGCACATTGTACCCCTTGATTGCACAAATGCACACAGCTACGATTTAACAATTAAAAAAAGGAAAAGATAACTTAAAACAAATGTATAATAGAGCCATTAAAAGATCTGTCACATAATAAAAAAAAAATTATTTTAGGGGATGTTAATTACAGTATTTATAATGGTAACATTTTAGAAACAACCTAAGACTCTCCTGTATCACATAACACAATATGAAGAGAATTTCATTTCTTGCTGAATGTTCCTTTGTCTCCTCTGGCACTCCTTTCCCCGAGAAGGATATGGGGCAGGCTTTATGTCCCTCATGCTGGCCTCTACCCTGGCCACTGAATGTTCTTCCTGATAAACCACTTTTAGCCAGCCTTTCTGCTGACAGCTTTCTCTTGTGCCAGAGGTACCGAATAGATGACATCACAAATGTATTCTCTATTGTTATCTGTATGAATAAGCTTTAATAGTACCATTTTGGCTGCAGAAACAAGGCCCTTTGTCTAATTCCAATGGCATGTTTTGGTTTTTAATTCTGGCTTGTCTGACTCTGAAAACTGTGATATATCCCCCTCATCCCCTATTTCCTGAGGAAGACAATGGGGAAGGGATGTCCCTCCTGGTGGGGGGCAGAAATCCACTCTGCTTTCTCCCTTCAGTGGGAGCTCTGAGGAAAGTGCACATGGGGCTGGACTGGGCACTGGGACCTCCCCTGGGTCAGCCCCTTTCCTGACAACTGGCCCTCACTCACCCCATCACCCTGGCAACCTCTGCCTTACCACAGTGCCATGTACCCATGATTTCTCAGGACTTGGTGATGTTATTTTTTCTGACATGGCTGTATTTAGCTCAGTTCAAATTCCAACAAGTCCGCTGAATTCATTCCAGCACCAGGCTGGGCCATCCTACTGCAGAAACAACTCCAGGGTTGCTGTTCCCCAAGACTGTGATGCCTGGAGTGACTGGGTTATGGAAGCACCAGCTCTGCTCTCTATGAACATGGAGGGGGAAGCAAAATATGGTCCAAGCAGGCCAGGAGGAGTGCTGGCTGACCTTGTCATGCTCATCCGCCCCAGCCACCAGTGTCAGGAGCCTCAGGAGCTCCAGTGTCAGATCACACCATGGGAAGTAGGATATCCACGGGGACAGGATGGACATTCAATTCCAACAGGAGAGGACTGTCAGGTAGGAGGGGAGGACTGAGAAAAATGGGGACAAAGACGCAGGGATGGAGGAAAGAGGAAAGCAGATGATGAGAACTATATGCTTCAGCCATGAACATCGTATTCCTATCTAGCCCCACCAACCCCTAACTGTGCAGCTGGCCTGGACAAAATCTCCTGAGGGGCCGGCTCTTTACCAGCACGGAGTGACTCTGGAGTGGCCTCTGGCAGCTGCTCTGGCAGTGGAGGGAAGGCTACAGTTCAGTCCTGGCTCCACCTACAGGCACTATGTCTGGAAAGTCCCGAAAATTTCCTGCCAGTCCCCTGGGCCTTGGGCTCTGAGGGCCAGCACTGCCCTTGGTATCAGATGTGGTCCTGGAGAAAAAAAAACTTGCTCTGGGTTCAGAATGCTCCAGGCCCCCAGGTCAGGTATAGAGGCAGGCCACAGCTCAGAGCTGGCTGCCTTTGTTGCTGCTGTCACATACCTGGGCAAACAGGTTTCTCAAGATAGGAGGAGAGTTCAGGGGAACTTAGAGCAGGTGGGGAAAGTGATTCAGGGAAAACATAGGGTTCAATCCTGAGGCAGCAGCCATCTGAGCTGGGTACATCTCCATGGCCCAGGAGGTAGAACTTACCCTTGCGGCTGTTAGATGACTGAGTTCTGGAACTTTAGTGTACTCTGTGCTGACCCTGATTAATACCTCTGTATTTCGTACTGGAAATTTGCTAAGAGGGTAGTTTGTAAAACACACATACAAAATGATGACATGTGAAGTGATAGATGTCTTGATTAACTTGCTGTGATAACCCTCTCACACATACAGATATCAATTCACCATGCTGTATGCCTTAAGTATGCAGAATTTATATTTGTCAATTATACCTCAATGAAGCTGAAAAAAAATAAAAATAAAGCACAGGCACAGAAAAAAACAGGAGGAGGGATGGTTGACACTTGAAACAAGCACTGTTTGGATCCTTGGCCTTGGTACTGGGTTTCGCTTATTGGCAAGTGTGACCAGCTTGTGGACATGCACACACACATGTGCCATGCTGTTGCCAGCTTGTCAAGGAAAACACTATGGAATATTAATGAGGCACTTGGCTAGCCAGGTGATGGGGACATAGCACTTCACATTTCACACTCCCTGTTTTCTCTTCTAGAAAATGGAGATAATAACTACCTCACAAGGTTGCTGGAGGATAAAATAAAGCAGTGGCTGTGAAACATTTATAGGCTGCACAGTGCCCTGATCCTGGCAGGCATTGCTGTTTCCTGTGCCCACAGTGGGATTTTAGCATTGATGGTGCTTGGCCATGACTTGGCCTGAATGGTAGCATTAGGATTAGAATGTGAGTCCTGGTTCTGCTCCTTGGCAGCTGTATGAGCCTTGGAGACTTTCTCCACCAATGAAGACTAATGAGGCAACAGCATGTACCTCTTACAGGGTTGGGAAATTAAATGAGATAACGTATGTGTATCTGGATGTTGAAATGGGACTCTTTCTGTCTTGGTTTTGACTAGGGTCCAAAGGTGGAAAACAATATAACAGATAACTATTCCACCACCCCATTCTAGAAAGAAGACAGAACTCCAGGAGGGTCCCCTCTGTGGCACCATGGAGATGTACCCAGATCAGATGGTTGCTGCCTCAGGATTGAATCCTGCATTCTCCCTAAAGTTACCTTCCATCTGCTCCTGCAGGACGTGCCCATTCCTGCAGGAGGTGGAAGATTTAGAACTGAGCTAGAGTCTGAGACTCTTGCCAGTCCTCCTCTCTTCCTCTCCTTTTCCTTAGTTTCTCCCATGTCATCTCTTATTTTTTGCTAGTTCCCCCAGTAAATCTCTCTCATGCCTGTGAGAGATCCTGTCTCTGTGTACCTTCTCAGGGGAACCATTTTGCCACCATCACTGGTCATCTGCCCCCAGCCTAGTTCACACTTGAGAGTTGGGAAGTGGCAGGTGTGGTGGAACCAGCTGCTGGGGTGATGTGGTCACCCCTCCAGGCCTCCACTCAATCTAGAGAGAAGAGCTCCAGAATTCCTGCAGCAGAGCTTTAGATGTGTCTGTCTCAAGAGCCTGGAGATTTACAGGAAGAACATGGTTCAGTCTAGGATGGGGGTATTTTGAAAAGGGAGTGGCCCCCAGCAGAGTGACAGATTCTGGAAGTGCCAATCTCATTCCCAAAAGGCTGCAGAGGGGCTGTTGCCCTCAGCAGACAAGGTCGAGTGTGTTTGAGACCCTGCTCTTCTCCCTGCTCCTACCTGCCCAGAAACCCAGCAGCCTCTGACATAAATGGCTTCCTCCCTCCCTTCCTCTGGCTGCTCACTTGCTGCCTTCCCTCAGGCTCAGGCAGCTGAACTCCTTCCCTCCTGTGCTCATAGACCCTGTGTCACTCTGGACATTCCCAGCTGTCCCCCTGACTAAGCAGGGATCTGCTACAACAGGTCCCTATGACCTGACCCGTAAGAGCTGGGGGCTTCCTGAGGTCTCAGCCAAAGGGTGGATGGTAGGGTAGCAGATGACTGGCATCAGATGTGTTCTCTGCAGATGTCATTTTTATGAGGAACCAGAGGCTTCAAGGAGGAAACAGCTGAGCCCAAGTTGCAGAGATAGGAGTGGTGCAGGAGAACAGTGTTGGCTGAGGAGCCAGAAGAGCAAGAATTCAGTTTGCTGCCAGTGCATTTGTGATCCTGAACGAGCCTCCATGTCATCATGGGCCTGCTTACCTGCAAAGTGAGATATCTGAGTTGTTTTCCCCTCTAGTGTTTGGGCTCTAAGCATCATGTGGGAGGTAAGATGCAGCTGTTGGAAGAGAGAAGGCTCAAAGCCTCAGGGCTTAAAGTTGGCGCCCTGGATCTGAGCCTGGTCCTGCACCTATCAGGATCTGAGTCTGGGCAACTCACCCTCCCTCCTCAGCCTCAGCATGCGAAACGGGCATAGCAAGGTTTACCTCACAGAACCATCTTGGGGTATAAAGGGACTGTGTCAAGCACAGGTGCCTTGGCCTGTGCAGGAGTGCTCAATGAACTGGTGCAACTCTCACTGGTGTCCACCATGGATGGTCAGGGCTCTGCACTGCTGTTCATCCTGGATCAGTCAAGTCCTCTGTCCTAGAAAATTACAGAGCCCCAAGAAGACCTGAGTGGGGCTGGGGTGGCCATGTGCCTGAGTCTTTATTATCCCACCTTGTCAGATACAGAGACTGAAGCTACTCCGCAATGGTTCTGGAGAGCTCTCCAAAGAACATCTTGCCTTCAAACTGGGAATAAAGGAACAGGCCCTGAATTCCCTGCCTTGTCTCATAGGAATTAGGTGAAGGAGATTCTGAGTAGCCTGGGATTAGAAACCAAAGGCAGAGCCTGGAATCTAGAGCTCACAGCCCCATCCACTATTCCCATCCCTCCCCTTCATTATGTCCTTTCAGATTCTGTGTCATATGGCACACCACCATTGTTTTGCTTCCCTGTTGTAACAGCTCTGACTATGCTATTGCTTGTCTGTTCCCCTTGCTGGTTGAGGAGCTGTGCAAGGCAGGGGCTTTATCAGATTAAATTCTTTTTTCTTTTTCTTTTTATATTAGCAGCTTTATTGAAGTATATTTATATATCATATAATTCATCTATTTTAAGTGTACCATTTAATGATTTTTCAAATAGGGGTGTTTATAGAGTTGTACAGCCATCACCAAAATCTCCTTTTTGAACATTTCTATCAGCCTAGAAAGAAAACGTGTGCCCCTTAGAGTCAGTCTTCATTCTCTTCCCCAGTCCATACACAACCACTTATCTACTTTCTATCTCCCTGAAGTGCTCATTCTGGACATGTCATATCAATGGAGCCATGTATGTGTTCTTTTGTGCCTGGATTCTTTAATGAAGGATTATTATTTTGAGGTTCATCAAAGTGTTGTGGCATGTGTCAAAACTTCCTTTATATTGCTGAGTGGTATTCCATTGTATAGACATACCACACTTAGCTTATCCATTTACCAGCTGATAGGCATTTGTCAACAGTGTTGCTCTGAACATCTATACACAAGTCTATGTGGATATATGCTTTCATTTTCCATGGGTAGATACCTAGAATTGAAATTTCTGGATATATGTTCATTACATATTTAACATTTTGAAAAACTTCCATGCTATTTCCAAGACTGGCTGCACCAGTTTTATACCCCTGCCAGCAACATATGAGTGTTTTGTCTTTTCCATATCCTCTTCAACACTTGTTATCATCTGTCTTACTGGTTATAGCCATTCTTATGAGCACTTGGAGACTCAGAAAGGGGAAAGTCAGCAGGGGGTGAGAGCTGAAAGTTTACCTGTGGGTGCAATGGACATTATTTGGGTGACAAGCACACTAAAAGCCCAGACCTCAACACTATACAATATATCCACATAACAAAACTCCATGGGTACCCCCTAAATCTATTGAAATAAAAAATGACAATAAGATATCACTTCACAGCCACTAGCATGAATTTTCAAATTCATTTGTGTTCCTCGCTCATGGTACAGGGCCTGGCACACAGTAATGTTCATTATTTCATCAAATGAATGAATGAATATGACATTAATTTCCTCCTGTCCATCAAAAGCTTCTCATAAAGTCTAAACCTCTAATGTAAATTGTCATTAGCTGAGCCACATATATCAGCTGGTATTAAGTCTGGCTGTAATGCAAACCTAAGTTGAAAGTAGCTTAAGCAAAGAAACTTTTGTTGTTGTTGTTTTTACTATAAACATCTGGAGATGGACAGAACAGAACTATTAGAATGGTTTACAATATTTAAGGAATCTCAGCTCCTTTTATCCTGCTGCTCTACCATCTTCTATATCATTGTCCAATACACTTGCTCATACTACAGCCATTGTCCCTATATTCTAGTGTACACTTCTAGAAATTTTACATAACATTTCCACTCATATTCTGTTACTCAGAACTCAGTCATGTGGTCCTATCTAACTTTAAGGAAGGATGGGAAATGTTGCCATTATTTTGGGTGGTCTCATGCTCTGTTAAGAATATGAAATATTTTTACACACAAATAAATAAGAATGAATGTTAGGGGATTCTAGGAGCTGTTCTCCATGGTGCAGTCTAAACAGCACACCATTCTCTTATTACCACCTCTAGTCCTGTGTAGTAGGTAGTTAGAGACAAGGGGCTTTATCCCCTCTTTGCAGTCGAAGAAGCAAGTTTCCCAAGGAGTTAGTAAGTCTCCCAGAATCTCAGAGTGAATTTATGGTAGAGCTGAGAAGAAACCCCAGGACTCCGTGCTACAGAGTTGGTACTCCTTCCTCTTCATCATCCTGTGTGAGGACTTCTTAGAAATGGTGGTGGTTGGCCTCCTTCCTCGCAATTTCCTCAACAAGCATTCAGTGGATACTCACTCTATGTGTGCACAGAGAATTCATGACTAATATCTCTCAAGGACCTTGTAATCTTACTGGGGAGGTGATTGATTCTTAAGCAACCCCTTACACATGGCTTTCTGAACCCAGAAAGCAGGCAATTAATCCTTCAAAGTGTGTAAGATACAACTTTAGGTTCCCTGCAACTCTAGTATTCCATCTGGGACAGGAAATGGGGCTGATAATTGGGGTTGAGTTCAAGACTTTAAAGGAAAAACATTACAGTTTATATTAGACCACAGTACTATAGGCTTTGAAATCAGAGAGCTTTGGTTCATTTCTGATGAAAGATGAGTTATGATCCTCATTTTTCATGTGACAGAACTAAAGCTCAGTTCCAGTCACTTCTCCAAGGTCAGATGGCAAGCGAGTGGCAAGTTAAGACTTGAGCACAGATCTCAAACTTCCAGGCCCATCTCTTTCCTCCCACATTTTGTTTGGTGGTTCTCCACCCCATTCCTACTGCTCCAACTCCTGGCTGTTGCCTACTGCCTGTTGAGCTGGACAAGGTCCATCACCCAGACTTCCTTCTGCAACTAGAAGCCTGATAGCCAATGAGGAGCTGACAGAACGATCACCCCTCAAACTGGAAAGGGAGAGATTTGCAACTTGCTGTGTTAGGTTCCATTTCATGAAGCCAGGACTCTGAACTCTGGTTAGACTATGACGTGCAACTGTCCTTTCCTTTCTGCAGGAATTACCTATGAAAGTTTTTTTCACCATGGTAGGGCACCTGACTCTCCTGTATTCTAAGGTAGCAAATGTGATGTGAAAAATTGCCTTTATAGCACACAGAGAAAGGAGGTGGACTATTTCTCAGTGGCCTCATGTGACTGTGAGGTTTAAGGGAAACCATTTGGCATGGGACCTGGGATGGTTTTCTAGCTAGTCACTGAATCTGAAAGTGGTTAATAAATGATCCATTAATCAATTATGAATTCATTTTTAATAGTCAGCATTCACCAAGCTTCTATTATGTATCCAACCCTATAGTTGGCCTGTGATTGAGGAAAATAAGATAGAAACTGGATTCTTTCCCTGAAGGAAATTTAGCTAGAGGACTTACTATTAGGAACAGAGAAAAAAAAATAAGGGATATGAAGTAAGATAAGTAGATTTGAGTTACAATGCTTCTGCTTATTCAGTGTGTGATCTTGGGCAATTGACTTTAGAATCAATACCTTGGAGGACTTGGCTTGCTTGGTTTATTATGAATGTTAAAGAATATAAAACACTTTGCCCACTTGGCGGTCCCAAGGAAATTTTCTGTTGGGATTGTCACTGGATCAATGCACACGGTTACAACTAATTAAAATGAGATAGAAATTCAGAGAAGGGAGAGATTCATAAGTGATTATCTTATAAGCCCTTAACTTGGAGAAGAAGCAATTCAAACCCCTGTGGGACTGAGGCCATGGAAGGTGGCCTTTTTCATATTGTGCAGCACAAGAGATGAACACAGGGGTAGGAATAGGACACACTTTAGCAGTTGCTATTGCACTGTCCATCTGGGCACAGAGGTTGACCATTAGTGGCTGTCCTTTCTTCACTCCTCTGGCTCCATCTCATTCTGCATGAGAAGCTAAACTTCCACATACAATATTTGCAAATTGCCAAAGGACTCCCTGGGCTTTTTAATTTGTAGGAAGATTTTGGACATTCTCTAGCACATAGGAGCTACTATTATCAGAAGAATCTTTGACTCCATCTGACTTTTTCTCTACTCTGATCAATGTTCCAAGTTTTTTGTATAACTCTTCAATATCTCTCTCTCTCTCTCTCTCTCTCTCTCTCTCTCTCTCTCTATATATATATATATATATATATATATATATATATATAACTTCCTTAATATATATATATAAATATATATTAATATATATATGTTTATTTATATATATATATAGAGAGAGAGAGAGAGAAGATATATATATATAACTTCCTTAAAGTTAGATAGGACCACATGACTGAGTTCTGAGTAACAGAATATGAGTGGAAATGTTATGTAAAATTTCTAGAAGTGTACACTAGAATATAGGGACAATGGCTGGAGTATGAGCAAGTGTATTGGACAATGATATGGAAGATGGTAGAGCAGCAGGATAAAAGGAGCTGAGATTCCTTAAATATTGTAAACCATTCTAATAGTTCTGTTCTGTTCTATATTTATATAGAGAGCTCTGAAACATTTGGGAACTTTCTCTGTAACACTGTAATGATCTCTGAAATGTAAAACTCTCTGAAACACTATGGCTTTCTGTAAATCTCAGATTTCTGTAAACACTGAGGAAAAGAATTCCTATTTCATCAATGGTTCTAGAAGCCCCATGTAAAAGCCCCATGTAAAAGATTGAAAGAGGACCCATACCTCTCACCACTTACCTGGGGTGCATCTTACAAGGGTACATGTGAAACTTAGTAAATGTAGAATATAATTGTCTTAATACAATAACTAAGAAAATGCCAGGAAGGCTATGTTAACCTGTGTGATGAAAATGTGTCAAACTGTTTATAAAACCAGTGTATGGTGCCCCATGATCACATTAATGTACACAGCTATGATTTAGTATTAATAAAAAAATTTTTTAAAATAAAAAATTAACTTACATCGGATAAAAGATTTAAACCTAACATGAAAAACCATAAAAATTGTAGAAGAAAGTGGGGGGGGGGCTGTTATCATATCAACCTAGAGAAATAATTTATGAAGAAGATCCCACTGATAATCACAGCAACAAAAATAAATAAATGGGACCTAATCAAGTTAAAAAGATTCTGCACAGCTAAAGATACAATCAATAAAGGAAAAAGACAATGTTACAAAATGGGAGAAGATATTTGCATCCTACAAAAGGCTGATAACCAGAATATACAAAGAACTCAAGCAGATCAAGAAGAAAAGATCAAAACAATCCCTTAATAACTGGCCAAGAGACATGAACAGAAACTTTTTCTATGATGATAGACTAAAGGCCACAAACACATGAAAAAATACTCAACTGTCTGTAATCATCAGAGAAATGCAAATCAAAATCACATTGAGATAACACCTAACTCCAGCAAGAATGGTCTACATCATGAGGCCCATAAGCAACATAACAATTTGTTATGTGACAGATGTTAGAATGGATGTGGAGTGAAAGGAACACTCATACGCTGTTGGTGAGACTGAAAACTAGTACAACTCCAGTGGAAGGTAGTATGGAAATTCCTTAAGGAATCATAAAGGCACCTGTGCTTGAATGTTTATAGCAGCACAATTCACAATTGCAAAGTCATGGAAAAAATCCAAGGGCCCTTCAATAAAGGATTAATAAATTGTGGAATACGTATATTTTGGAATATTTCTTAGTCATGAATAAAGATGGAGATCTTATATCTTTTTAAATAACTTGGATGGAATTGGAGACCGTTCTTTTAAGTGAAATATTACAAGAATGGAAAAGCAAACATCACATGTACTTTGTTCTAAATTGGAGTTAGTAGGTCAGAACCTTAATGCTCACATGTGAGAATAATGCAATGAAATTCAAACTGGGGAGGGAGGGGTTTAGAGATGGGAAAATTCCCACCTAACAAATACATTGCCTGGGTACATTGCACAATTCCTGGGTGAAAGTCACAAGTACAACTAAGGCTACAAGTCACAAAAGCAAACTATGTAACCAAATCACATACACCCCCCATGTTAACCTAAAACTGTAAAAGAAGGTAGAGATAAGACCCCTTCCCTCAAGAGAAATTCCTGCTAGAATTGAAAACAAAAAAAAATCTGGGCATTTGAAGACTCAGACCCAGGTTTGATTCTCCATTTGTTACCTCAGTATTTGTGTGACTGTGTGAAGATTTGGGGCAATAGTTCACATGCCAGATATGTAGTTATGGTGAATAAGAAATAGTCAGGTGTAAAATGCCTAGTGAACACCCAAAACTCATTATTTCCAGTGAGACAGGAAAGACTGAAGGAATCTGTGTGTGTGTTTCATAATCCCCCAGCATGGAAAGACAATAATGGAGAACATCCCTTGTATTTAAGAGGTTGCTTATAGTAAGCACGCAACACTTCTTCTGGGCCCATGTTATGTGAGTGTGGATCTGCAAGAATTACTCACTTTGAAAAGGCAATATCAAGAGTTGGACACAGGGTGAAGCAATGGGGCAGGTTTCAGAGTTTTCAACTGCTGGTCCCATTCAGTGATGAGAAGTAAAGCAGTAGTGGTATTTTCAAGTACCATCTGCCTACAGTGTTCAGCATCAGATAGAAGTTGGTTGAACAGCTGGAAGTCTGAACTGTCCCAGAAAAATACATCACTGTATTTAGATTTAGGAGAGTGTGAGTCAATAGAACTTTCTGTGATGAAGGAGATTTCTATATCTGTGTTGTCCAAAGTGGTAGCCTTTAATTGTGTGTGTCTATTGAGGACTTGAAATGTGGCTAGTGCAATTGAGGAATATGATTAATTTCATTTAATTTTAATGTTAAGTATATGGGTAATGGCTTCTGGATTAGGCAGCACAGAATACTAGAGAATGTCAAGTTTTCTAGTAATAAGGGAATACTCTTCAGTCCAGCCCCTTTCTAAAGGTGAACTGGTCAGATTATCTCCCAAGTTTCTCACAGTGGAGGAGGGTTGGAAAGTGGGGGAGGGAGCAAAGACGAATTGATAAGACACCAGAATACAAGAAAGCCTTATTATGGCAAGAGACAGAAATGATACTGACAGTTGCTATTATTTTTTTTTTTATTAAATCATAGCTGCATACATTGATATGATCATGGGGCATCATACACTAGCTTCACAGACCATTTGACACATTTTCATCACAATACTTAACATAGCCATCCTGGCATTTTCCCAGTTACCGTGCCAAGACATTTACATTCCACATTTACTAAGTTTTGCATATACCCTTGTAAGATGCCCCATAGGTGTAATTCCACCAGTACCCCTCCCTCCACCCACTTCCCCCCTCCCTCCTCTCCCTTCGCCCCTTTCCCCTATTTGCAGGTTGTAACTAGGTTATAGCTTTCATGTGAAAGCCATAAATTAGTTTCATAGTAGGGCTGAGTACATTTGGTACTTTTTCTTCCATTCTTGAGATACTTTACTAAGAAGAATATGTTCCAGCTCCATCCATGTAAACATGAAAGAGGTAAGGTCTCCTTCTTTCTTTAAGGCTGCATAATATTCCATGGTGTACATATACCACAATTTATTAATCCATTCCTGTATTGATGGGCACTTGGTCTTTTTCCATGACTTAGCAATTGTGAATAGGGCCGCAATGGACATTCTTGTACAAATATATTTTTTATGGTGGGAATGAAAATTAATACATTCCTTTTGGAGAGATATATAAGGAATACTTAGAGATCTAAAAATAGATCTGCCATTCAATCCTGTAATTCCTCTACTGTGCATCTACCCAGAAGACCAAAAATCACATCATAACAAAGATATCTCCTTTCTTTCTTTATTCCACTTCCCTGTCTCTCCTCTATTAGGTTCAAGGGTATTTTTCAATTTCTTTTATCTATTCTTATCTTCATAATATTTTTTTTTTCTTTTGCTGAGAGCTAGGGGGACATAGCTGTGTTCTGGCAGGTAGGCCACAGCAGTGCTCTGGCTCAAGGGGGCTAAGAAACCTTTCTACCTCTGGCCCTAGAAAGATAGTACAGGCAAAAGCACACTGTGAAATTTTTCTATTTTGGTTTCATTCTTACTTAAATTTTCCTTAGTGTTTTTTGTTTTTGTTCTTTTCCTTCCCTTCATACTTTTGGCAGATGAAGAGTTTGTCTCCACTCAGCCTGGTAAGAACCACCTGATTTCAAGGAAACCTTTCAGTCTATCCCCCTCTAAACCCATGAGTTACAAGCATAGCCTTAGTATTGTCCTGATCAATACTATTTCTTCCATCAATCTCAGCCTCTTGTCCTGACCCCCTTCTCTCCGGTTCTCCAAGTTTTTTGTTATTTCTCCTTCCCTCTTTTTTCTTTCTTTTACTTTTGTTTTATTCTTTCATACTTTTTAACTCTTTTTTTTTCTTTTCCCCCTTTTTCTTCCTGCCTGGTCCATACCTTTCTCCTCATTTTGGCTTCACATCAAGAGGTCTCCTCAGCATAAACTCTGAGACAACGTAATTTGAAGCAAAAGTGTAACTGAGAAGAAAAAAGTTTCACAAGCAAGTGACCAAGAAGAAAGGACACTTGAGGAGGAATAAACAGAAAACTTTAGGCACCAGAAAAAAACAAAATAGAGAAATTCCTCTAAGGGACCGCAAAGCAGCATTTACAGAAGACTTGTCCTTTAAAGAATTCACAAATCTGACAGAAAAGGAGTTTGAAATATGGATGATTAAAAAAATAAAGGGAATGGATGAGAAAATAGAAAGACAGAAACAAAAGTCAGACAAGAGATGTAGAATATAGAAAAGACATGAATGAGCCTAAGTAAATGAAGGTGAAAATCAGGGAATATAAAGAAGCAGTAGAGAGTATCAAACATAGATTGGACCACAGAGAAGAAAGAACACCACAGTTAGAGAATAAAGTCTTTGAGTTAAGAAAGATAGTTACAGAGACAGAATAGAAGACAGAGAGCGCAGATCAGGCATTTAGAAAACTACAAGACTCCATGAAGCAGTCAAACATATTAATAATAGGAATCCCTGAAGGCAAAGAAGATTGCCCCAAGGGCATAGAAGTCCTACTGGAGACAATCATAAATGAAAACTTCCCAAGTATTACTAAAGATCCTGGCAGACTCCTTTCAGATGGATGTTGAACCCCATAACAGAGCATCTCCAAGCCACCTTTTCTTGAACCTGTCCAGAGTCAAGATGAAGGAAAAAATGCTACCAGCAGCTAGGAGTAAGTGCCTATTAACTTACAGGGGCAGAGTTATTAGGATGACAGCAGACTTTTCAACTGAAATTTTCCAAGCCAGAAGAGCATGGTCATCCACATTCAACATCCTTAAACAACATAATTTTCAGCCCAGAATCTTGAATCCTGATAAACATAGCTTCAAAATTGATGAAGAAATCAAATCTTTCACAGATATACAAGCACTGAGGAAATTCACCACAGCAAGACTGGCTCTACAGGAAATATTTAGACCTATTCTCAATACTGAACATCACAATGGACCACCACCAAAGCAAACACCTAGAAGCCAAGCCCAAAGCTTAGCTTCCACAATGAAAGAAAAGATAAAACTACACAACAAACTATCTCATAGTAAGATTAATAGAATTCCACCACACTTATTGATACTCTCAATACATGTCAATGGATTGAATTTCCCTCTGAAAAGGCACAATCCGGCCTATTGGATAAAAAAAAAACACAAGCCATCCCTATGCTGTCTCCAGGAGACACAACTAGCCCAAATGGACAAATCAAGACTCTCGGTTAAGGGATGGAAAACACTGTTTAAAACAAATGGCAATTATAAGAAAGGAGAGATTGCAATCTTATTCTCAGATACAAGTAGATTCAACACAATTTTAGTAAAGACAGACAAAGATGTACATTTCCCACTGGTCAAAGGAATAATACAACAAAAAGACAACTCAATTTCAAATATTTATTCACCTAACTTAAATGCTTCCAGATTTATGAAACAGATCTTAATGGGTCTGAGCAATATGATATCCCATAACACCTTAATAGTCGAGGACTTCAACACCCCCCCCAACAGAACTGGACATATCCACTAAACAAAAATCAAACAAGGATATAAAGTACTAAAATGTGACCCTAGAACAACTGGTGTTAATAGACATATACAGAACACACCATCCAAAAGCAAAATAATACACATTTTTCTTGTCAGTTCATGGTACATATTCCAAAACAGATCATTTCCTAGGAAACAAATCAAACCTCAGCAAAATAAAAAGAATAAAAATTATACCATGTCTCTTCTCAAATCACAAGGGTTTAAAGCTGAAGCTAAACTCCAACAAAAATATTTATCCTCACACTAAGTCATACAAACTAAACAACCTTATGCTGAATAATAGTTGGGTTCAGGAAGAAATAAAAGAGGAATATGTCAATATGTTTCCTCAAAAATAACAGCAATGAAGACACAAGTTACCAAAACCTCTGGGAAACAGGAAAAGCAGTTCTGAGAGGAAAATTTATTGCACTAGATGTCTACCTTCAAAAAACAGAAAATGAGCACATCAGCACACTCACAAACCATCTTATGTAATTAGAAAACATCTAAACCCAGTAGAAGAAAAGAAATAGCCAAAATTAAATCATAGATTAAATTGAAAACAAACAAAAATTATTCAAAAAGTTAATGAAACAAAAAGTTGATTTTTGAAAAAGTACATAAAATAGATAACCTTTGCCCAGACTAACTAGAAACAGAAAAGTAAAATCTCTAGTAACCTCAATCAGAAATCATACAGGAGAAATAACAACAGATGCCACAGAGATGCAAACGATTACCTCTGAATACTATAAGAAACTCTATACCCTGAAATTTGAAAATGTGGAGGAAATGGATCAATACTTTGAATCACACCCTCTCCCTAGTCTTAGCCAGGAAGAAATAAATGTCCTGAACAGACCAGTTTTAAGCACTGAGATCAAACATACTATAAAAAAATCTCCCAACAAAAAAATGCCTTGGACTGGATGGCTTCACACCAGAATTCTATCAAACTGTCAAAAAAAGAGCTTATTCCCATACTGAAGAAATTATTCCAAAACATCCAGAAGGATCCAACACATTCTATGAAGCAAACATCACCCTGATACAAAATCCAGGAAAGATTCAACTAAAAAGGAAAACTTCAGATGAATTTCACTAATGAATATAGATGGAAAAATTCTCAATAAAATTCTACCCAATACATTATAACTTCTCATTAAAAAAGTCATACATTATGATCAAGTACGTTTCATCCAAGAGACGCAAGGCTGGTTTAACATACACAAGTTCATAAATGTAATTCACCACATCAACAGAAGCAAAAACAAATAACAGAACACATGATCCTCTTGATAGATGAAGGAAAAGGATTCGATAAAATTCAACATCCTATTCTAATTAGTACTCTGAGGAATATAGGCATTGGTAGCACATTTCTTGAACTGAATGAAGCCATCTATGATAATTCCACAGCTAATATTACACAGAATGGAGTAAAACTGAAAGCTTTTCCACTAAGAACTGGAGCAAGACAAAGATGTCCTCTATCATGACTACTATTCAACATAGTACTGGACATTCTAGTCAATACAATCAGGAAAGAGAAGGTAATAAAGGGCATCCAAATGGGGGCAAAAAAAGTGAAACACTCCTTCTTTGCTGATGATCTGATCTTATACTCAGAGAACCCCAAACACTCAACCCTATGACTCCTTGAAGTGATCAAAAAAATCCAGTAACATCTCAGGATATAAAATCAATGTCCACAAATCAGTAGCCTTTGTATATGCCAATAACACCCAAGATGAGAAGCTAACCAAGGACACAATTCCCTTCACAGTAGCTTCAAAGAAAATTAAATACCTAGGAATATACCTAACAAAAAAGAAAAAGGACCTCTATAAAGAAAACTATGAAACTCTAAGAAAAATAGCAGAAGACATTAACAAATGGAAGAACATACAATGCTCATGGCTGGGAAGAATCAACAATGTTAAAATGTCTATGCTTCCCAAAGCAATCTACAGATTCAATGCAATCCCTATTAAAATACATTATACTTTCAAGATTTGGGAAAAAACAATAATTCTTCATTTTGTATGGAATCAGAAAAAAACCTCTATAGCTAAGGCAATTATTAGCAATAAAAACAAAACTAGAGGCTTTCCTGCCACACTTTATGCTATACTACAAGGCCATAGTGATCAAAACAGCATGGTTTTGGCACAAAATAGAGACATAGACATCTGGAATTGAATAGAACACCATGAGATGAAACTGAAATCTTACAGCCACCTGATCTTTGATAAACCAAACAAGAACATTCAACCGGGTAAAAAATCTCTACTCAATAAATGGTGCTGGGAGAAATGGATAGCCACACGTAAAAGACTAAAATTTGACCCACACCTTTCTCCACTCACAAAACTTGATTCAAGATGGATAAAGGACTTAAATTTAAGGCAGGAATCAATAAAAATCCTCAAAGAAAGAATACAAAAAACACTGGAAGATATTAACAAATGGAGGAATATACCAAGTTCATAGCTGGGAAGAATCAACATTGTTAAAAGGACTATACTTCCCAAAGCAATGTACAGATTCAATGGCATCCCCATCAGAATACCAACAACATACTTTTAAGATTTGAAAAAAATATGCATTTTGTATGTAACCAGAAAAAATCCCATATAGCTAAGGCAAAACTTAATAATAAAAACAAGCCTGGGGGCATCCACCTACCAGACTTTAGGCTGTACTACCAGGCTATAGTGATCAAAATAGCATAATATTGGCATAAAATTATAGATACAGACATTTGGAACCAAATAGAAAACCAGGAGATTAATCTTACAGCCACCTGATCTTTGATAAATAAACAAGAACATACAGTGGGGGAAAAGAATCCCTATTCAGTAAATGGTGCTGTGAAAACTAGATAACCACATGTAAAAGACTGAAACTGGACCCACACCTTTGTCCACTTCCAAAAATCTATTGAAGATGGATAAAATATCTAAATCTAAGGTACAAAACAATAAAAATCCTCAGAGAAAGTGTGGGAGAAACACTTGAAGTCATCAGCCTGGGGAAAGACTTTATTAAGCAGACTTCCATGGCAATTGCAACAACAGCAAAAATAAACAAATGAGAATTAATTAAGCTGAATAGCTTCTGTATAGCTAAGTAAACAACAACCAAAGCAAATAGACAACCTTCAGAATGGGAAAAAGTATCTGCATATTATAAATAGGACAAAAGCTTGATAACTCAGATCTACAGAGAACTCAAATTAATTAACTTAAAGAGCTAACAATCCCTTATATCAATGGCAAGAGAAATGAATAGAACCTTTTCTAAAGAAGATAGAAGAATGGTTAACAAAGATATGAAAAACTGCTCATCATCCCTAATTATTAGAGAAATGAAAATCAAAACCACCCTGAAATATCACCTAACCCCAGTGAAAATAGCCCACATCAGAAAATCTCAAACCTGAAGAACTCTTACACTGCTGGTGGGAATGCAAACTAATACAACCTTTTTGGAAAGAGATATGGAGAAACCTCAAAGAACTCAAACTTGACTTCCCATTTGATTCTGTAATCTCACTACGGGGCATCTATCCAGAAGAAAAAAAATCCTCTCATCATAAGGACATTTGCACTAGACTGTTTATCACAGCTTAATTTACAATTGTCAAAATATGAAAACAACCTAAATTCCCACCAATCCATGAATAGTTTAACAAGCTGTGGTACATGTATGCCATGGAATATTATTCAGCCACTAAAAATGATGGCGATTATACATCTTTTGTATTAACCTGTATGGAGGTGGAACACTTTATTCTTAGTAAAGTATCACAAGAATCAAGAAGCAAGAATCCAATGTACTCAATTTTGATATGAGGACAATCGATGATCTAATATAAGGTGGAGGAATGGGGGAGCGGAGAGAGGGAAGGAGGGAGGGGTTTGTGGGATCATTGTCTGTGGCACACCCATTGAGGGTGGAGCACAATTAAAGAGGGCCTTTGCCTGCCAACTTCAATTAGCATAACTTGGTTCTTGGTACCCTCAATGAATCCCCAATAATGAAAAGAAAATAGATCATTCTTGTTACCCTATTATGAATTTATTATAGGATGAGATGATGAGAGGAAATTAGACCAGTTAGGAGACTATTAAAGTAGTCCAGGTGATAGACAAAAGTGGGTTAGCCTTAATTTATGATCCTGGGGAGTGACAGTGTGCATAGATTTGGTATACATTTTGCACATGGAATTGACAGGGCTAACTGATTCATAGGCGTGGTGGATGAGAGAGAAGGAGACATACAAATGATGTTCAGGTCTCTCAGGATGAGCCACTGGATGGATAGAGCTATTGCATATTGAGATAAGGAATATAAAGGAAGAGATGATTTGGAGTAGGAGGTAGAGGAATAACTCAGGAGCTCAGTTTAGAATATGTTAAGTTTGAGATGCCAGGGAGACAATGAGAAAGAAATGTGAAATGGGTACCTGCAATAGTAAACCTAGAGCTCAGAAGATATATATGTGCTGGAGAGAGATTTGAGAGATGTTGGCAAAAAAACATGATTTTTGAAGCCATGAATGCATATGAACTCCCTGGAAAGATTATTATTGAAGGAATCAAAAGAGCTCAGAACTGAACTCTGAGGAAAATTCAATATTTTAGAAGTCAGGAAAAGGATATGGAACCAACTGAGAAGACTAAGAAAAAAGAACAAAGAGCCAGGAGGGGAACTATGAAATTGGTAAAAAATTTCAAGGAGGAAGGAGTGATCACTAGGAAGGACAAGTGGTAGAGAGGACACCTTAGTCATGAAAGTAGAATTGTATTTAATATCACTGAGGTTTTTACTAACCCTGGCAAAAGCAATTTTCATCAAGTGGTAAAAGTGGAAGCCAACCTGTAGTGGGTGAAGAATTTGAGACATGGAAGTATAATCAACTCTCTCAAAAGGTTTGGCTGTGTGCAGAAGAACAGGGAAGAGAAGTAGAGATAGAGGACAGCTAGAAGGAAATATTGGTGGAGGGAAAATTCTTTTTTTAAGATGGAAGAGATTTGAGTGTGTTTATAGGCCTGCAGAGAAGTCCTCAGTTTAGAGAGAGTCACTGAAAACACAACAGAACCAAGGTCTCATTGATTGAATATTTTAATTATTTTGTATCAACACCTGCCATTCTATCTACATTTGATTTGCTTTAGTTCAAGTCCTCACTTTTTCACATGTACTATCTGTAACCCTCTCTTAAATAGTCTTTCTGCTGCCAATAATCCTTCCCTTCAAAACATCTCTATAGCAATTCCACTCAAGTTATTACAAAAGATAGAGGGTCATTAATTTTTTATGGCTGAGTAGTACTCCACTGTATACACATACCATATTTTATTGATCCATTAATGTGTTGATGAGCACTTCAGTTCTTTCCACATTTTTACAATTATGAATTGTGGTGCTATAACATTTTAGTGCACGTGTTTTTTGTTTGTTTTTATAAAATGTCTTTTTTTTTTTTTTTTGAGTAAATACCTAGTAGTAGAATTTCTAGATCAAATGGAAGGCTTACTTTTAGTTCTTTGTGGTATCTCCATACTAATTTGTATAGCAGTTGTACTAGTTTTTAGTTCTACCAGAAGTTTAAGAGTGCTTCTTTCTCTCAGCATTCTCACCAGCATCTGGTGCTTTCAGACTTTTTGAAATGCACTATTCTCACTGGAGTTAAATAATATCTTAATGTGGTTTTGATTTGCCTTTCTCTGATGATTAGGTATGTTGAGCATTTTTTCATGTTTTTATTGGCTATTCCTCTATCTTCATTTGAAAAGTTTCTGTTCATGTCTTCTGCCCATTTTTAATGGGGTTGTTTGATCTTTTCTTACTGATTTGCTTGAGTTCTTTGTAGATTCTAGTTATTATCCCTTAATCTGATATATAGCATGAAAATATTTTTTTCCCCATTCTGTAGGTTGTCTAATTTGTTCTATTGATTGTTTCCTTGGTGGAACAGTATCTTTTTAATTTGATCAGGTCCCATGACCAGTGGATTTCAATGTAACAGAATATGGCAAGGGTTTTTTTTTGTTTTTGTTTGTTTGTTTGAGATAGTCTCACTCTGTCATCCTGGGTAGAGTGCTGTGGCTTCATAGCTTACAGCAATCTCAAACTTATCCTGTTTCAGCCTCCCAAGTAGCTGGGACTATAGGTTCCTGCCACAACACCCAGCTAGTTTTTCTTATTTTATTTTATTTTATTGATAGAGAGTCCTACTCTGTCACCCTGGGTAGAGGCCCATGGAGTCATCTTAGCTCACAGCAACCTCAAACTCTTGGGCTCAAGTGATACTATTGCCTCAGATTCTCAAGTAGCTGGGAACACAGGCGCCTGCCATAAGACCCAGCTAAGTTTTCTACTTTTAGTAGAAAGGGAGTCTTACTCTTGCTCAGGCTGTTTTCAAACTCCTGAGCTCAAGTGATCCAACGGCCTTTGCCTCCCAGGATTACAGGTGTGAACCACCATACAAGGCCAGTTTTTCTAATTTTAGAAGAGATAGTGTCTCACTTTTGCTCAGGGTGGTCTCAAACTCCTTAGCTAGAGCAATCCAACTGCCTCATTCTCCAAAGTGCCAGGATTACTGGCATAAGACACTATGCCTAGTTTATGTCAAGTTCATTGATATGATTTCTGGTTCCACGTTGTAACTAACCATTAAGAAACACTTAATGAGTTTTGGTGTGGTATTCAAAGAAGAATATTCACATACTTTTTTGAGGTCAGATTTTCTTAATTTTCTCAAAACAAAACCAGATATCATAACAGATTCTTACAGCTGTTTTCTACATTAAATGTAGGAAACAGCTATAAGAATCTGTCTATCTTCTATTAAGCAAGAAAATATAGAGTTTTTAAAGTTCTAAAATTATACTAATCCTCTTATAATATGTTTGATTTTGAAAAAAATATTTTCCATAAAAATATGTCATTTAAATTTAAAAAATGTCATTTATATTGACATGTAATTGACTTACTATTGTTACTTTTAAAAGAATTAATCAATTTTTTTTTTGAGGTTGTAAAACATATTATTATATTTCATGTGCATGCACAGTGGGGAAGCCATCCTCACAGAGGTAAGAGCTCCAATCCGGGGACAATAGCAGTAAGTCACCTTAGTCTAGTTCTCAACTGTCCATCAGAGATAGCAGTGGCTGGATGTTGTCCTTGAACTGAGATTTCCTCCTTTTTGCTGGTGTGGGCCTGTTGGAACTCAGGGGAGACACCACGGAAATCTGAGGTTTTTGGGGGGTGCCATTCTGTTTCTGGAAGGCAGCCTTCTTGAAAGGCTGCTCTGACAACTGCTGCTTTACCCTCTGAGGCCCTTTGATTTCCCAAGGGGCTTATGACGGTCCTTAGGCTTGGAGGTGGCCTGGGTATTAGGGATAGCACAGTAGACATTTCTGTGTCCATGCTCTTGGGAGGGGCATTCTGCTTTAGAAATGCAACTTTTTTGGAGGACTGCAATTGAGGTGATTGTTGCTTTGGCTTCACAGTCACCTTTGGTTCCCTGATCACATCAGCTTTTTCAGCTGGCTGACTACTACCCCAGAGCTTAGAGGAAACTTGGGCCTTTGTGACAGCAGGTACAGTAGAGAATTCTGAGTGTGCCCCTTTGGAGATGCCATTCAGCTTCTTGAAGGCCTTCTGGGGATGCTGCTATTTCTGCAACTGCTGCTTTGCCTTTGCAGACCCTTTAGCCTTCTTCACTGGCTGGTTGTTCTCATGGTTGGGGGTGACCTGACCCTTCAGATTAAGCAAGTCTAGGTTTCTAGTACTGGCTGTTTCAGAATTTCCTCTTTGGGGCTGGGGTATAAAATCGGAGAATTTCTTGAACTTGGCAATAAAGAAACCATCCATATTGTGAGTATGAGGGTAGAAGCATCAAGTGAAACGAAGAGGGGGTGGAACCCTCTTTCTTGAAAGTGGGTAAAACCTTCTTGTCCAAAACTAGACCTGTGGGCACCAGCCACACATTCCTCTTTTTCAGGGCATAGTCTACCACCCCCTCATTCTCTTCTACCATGATAGAACAGGTGCAGTAAACAAGGTAGCCTCCTGTCTTGGAGGTGGCATTGACAGAGTCAATAGCACTCAGGAGCAACTCCTTCTGAAGGTGAGCACAGTGCAAAATGTCTTTCTCATCCTTATTAGTCTTCACAGATGGATCCTTGGAGATGACCCCAGTGCCACTGCAGGGAGCATCCAACAGCACTCGGTCAAAGCCCCCCACCACTTTGGGGAACTGGTGCCCATCATAGTGGCTGATAATGGTGTTGGTGACTCCCAGGCGGTGCAAGTTGCCCACAACACTCTTGAGACACTCAGCATTGGCATCATTGGCAAGGATCACACCTGTGTTCTTCATCAGCTGTGCTATATAGCTGGTCCTCCAGGAGCACAACACATGTCCAGTACCCGCTCATGTACTTGGGATACCAAGGCCATAACTGGCAACATGCTGAAGGCTCCCTGCAGCATGTAGTGCCCAGCCAGGTACTTAGGGGTAGCACCAATAGGCACTGAAGAATCATACATCACTAATCCAGTTTTTGACCACTTGCCCAGAGGATTCAGGTTAACTCCATGATTGATTAGTACCTGAGCAAGGTCTCGGTGTCAGGTTTTCAAGGTATTGGTTCAGAGGGTGATTGGTTCCTAGGCACCTCATTAGCTTCTAAAAACTTCACCAGCTCAGATGAAGGGAATAGGTCCATGAGCTTGCCAAGCAAGAAGTATCCATAGGAGTGATAAGTTGCCAGATCTTTCTTCAGCCTATTCAGATACTCAGAAAGAGACTTACCTTCTTCCCGCTGGGTTCCAAGATCACACAGAACTCCCACCATATCCTGGATCTGTTTGTGAACTCATTGCAGGTCTAGAGCCTGGGCATCATGCTCCATCTCCCCAGCAGGGGGCAGCACAGATAGCTCCTCATCATCCACATTGATCTGCAGGCCCCCATCAGTCTCCTCCTCCTTGGTGCCGCCGGACTCAGGTGACCCTTCTTCCTCCTCTGTCTCTTCACTCCACCGGACCCCGGGTTCCTGGGCCTTCTGCTTCTGAGCAGGTCTTTCAATGGGCAGCAACTCTTCACCTTCATCCTCATCTTGGGAGTCGGAGTCAGCTCCACAGTCATCTACCATATTAGCATAACTGTCCTCAGAGCCCCAGAGAGCCCCGTGGTTCACCACACCATCCTCTTCAGAGTCTTCCTCCTCTTCTTCCTCATCACTGCTATGGTTTGATGCTGGACACTTCTTGCCTCAAGCAGCATTAATTAAATAAGGACTGGGCTACCTTCTTAGCAGGTGTATGGCCAGCTCTTGTAGAGATCCCTTTTGGTAGTTTTTCAGACAAAGGTCTGGTCCCAGATGACTTAAATGTCTTAAGGGCTTCAGCAGAACCCAAACTCCTCTTGGCTGCCCTTTTGCGAGCCCTACTAGATAGCCTCTTCAAATTTTCGTCACCTGCAGACAGGAATCTGATGAGTTCAGTCTCCGCACCCTTCTGTTTCCGGGCCTTTTGGCCTGCCCCGCGCTTCTCTTTTGTGGGGTCCAATTTGTGCCCCATGACACCAAAGCAGCGTGAGGCCAGAGAGAGAGGTCCTAGGTAAGAGGCCGAATTAATCAATTTTTAAAAGATTCTCCATTTTAATTTGTAATGTAGCAAACATCAATGGATATAAACCACATAAACAAAGGCTCTTTGAGGTCCTCAATAACTTTTGAGTATAAAGTGGTCCTGAGACCAAAACAGTTCCTCTACCATGTCGTTTCTTTCCTTAAATATCAGTGACCTACCATCGTTGAAGACCCTTCACAGACAGGTCCAAAGCTTCTTTTCAAGTCTCATCTCCTGTCACTCCCCTCATTCGTGTGACTTGCTTTATTGTGTTACTTGATTTATTGCAGTGGTCTGAACCAAATCTGCAGTATCTCTGTAGAATTGGTTCTGATTCTCTGGAAAATGTTTACTAATACAGAAAAGGTGAAATATCAATACTATCAATATCTGTGTGATCTGAAATAAGTTATTTAACCGTCCAGGGAATTGGTTTCCCATATCTAAAATCAGATAACACTTACCCCCCTCAGGGCTTTGTGAGAATGAAATAAGAAATTCAGTGTAAAAGTGCCTAGCAGAGGTCCCTTCCTTCCTCCATTGCCTAAATATTTCTCTCAGCTACCAATCAGCATCCTAAATTTATCAATAATTTGAA
>CAUYPK010033511.1:0-15151 GCA_963574355.1 Loris lydekkerianus
GGCTTAAGCCCATTAGTTTGAGTTTGCTGGGGGCTGTGACGGCACAGCACTCTAGTGTGGGTTACATTGTGAGACTCTGTCACAAAAAAAAAAAAAAAAAAAAGAAAGAGAGACACCAGAGGGTTCTCTTTGTGAGAGGAAAGGTAAGAAAACCAAAGCAAAAACTAAATACAGTAAATGTTCCTTGGTGCAGAGAAAAATAAATTGTGATGTATAAGTATAATGGATACCATATATCAATGAAAATTAATAAACTAGAGATTTGTATAAGAAATGTGAACTTTAAAACTATAATTTTGAGTGGAAAAGGTCCCTAAATATGACATTTGGTTATTTTAAATGGCGTTAAGGAGAAGGTTAGATGCAGTATTACTAACATAGTACTTCCTGAGTTGAATGGTGAGTTCACTGAGGTTTATTTCATTATGAAGTTTAATTACATAAGTAAGGTGTTTATATTATACATATGTGTGTGTATATATATATATAAGGTGTTTATATTATTTATTTATATATATAAGGTGTTTAATTATATATATGTACACATTCATATACATATTCACATATATCTAATATTACATAAAAATATTTAAAGGCACTTGGGAGAAATATTTCAGATTTTAGAAATATAATGAATTTCTATAAATTCCTGGTCAACATTTTTAGTTGCTGGACTTTGCAGTAATTTCAGAAAATTCTGGGGTCCTTGGCCACCTTCTGATCCTGGAGGGCCATCTGCTGGAGACTTGCTTCGCATCCTTAAGACAAGTTTAATTTTTTTCTTTTCTGGCTGCAGCAGTTTTGCACCCAATTTGATGTCCAAGTTAAAAAAAATAATTTGGGGGGACACATAAAAAAAGATGGCGGCCGAGTAACAGCTTCTGTGCAGCCGGGCGCAGTGAGAGTGGCGAGAGAAGACCCCAGGCATCTCTGGCTGGTGGTTTTGCCCAGAGGATTCCCTTTGGTGACACAGGAAGCCAGTGAGAGACTTCTGGACTCCACGAGGAGGACAGAAGTGGTGGAAAACTGGCAAGTGGTGGGTGCCGTTTGTTCCATTGGAGGCTGCCTGCAGCTGTGCCCATAGCAACAGCGAGACTGCAAACAGGAAAAGCCTTACCTGTGGGCTGTTTTGGTTTTCTTGGACTTGGGCACTTGATAGAACTGCCTTGGGAGATCTTGAGTTGGTGTGTGCAGACGACTTTGAGCATTGTCTGGGGCACGGTCTGAGCCGCTAAGCCAGAAAGGAGCTAATATCGTTCAGCTGTGGGCTGCCCCTATATGTTATAGCGTGGAGATCAGCAGGGAGACCTCGGACGAGCAATCTAGTGACTGAGCTGCCCAGTGGCAAGTACTGAGACGCTGGGGAAGTGCAGAGATCCAAGTGTGGCAGATGAACAGCCTTGGCCGTCAGGGGCATAGTGGGAGTCTGGACTTGGTGCACTGGATAAGCAGGCAGCCACACCAGGAGACATCTCAGGGATAAGTGCTTTCCTTACAAAGCTTCTGTTTGGCCAAGGTTCATAGTTTGGAGTGTCTTTTAAGTGGGCTGAGGAGACTTTTGGGCTCCCAAGCCTGCGGGGTCTGAGAGATCAGCAGAGGCCCCCAGTCTCCATCTCGTACAGCTGTATCCACATTGTGATTAACATCCTAGCCTCAGAAGATCACCTGTTGCTTGGACAATATTCAGCAAGATATATATACTGTTTGATTGTTTGATTTTGGGGTTTTTGGGTTTTTTGAGGTTTTTTGTTTGTTTTTTCTTAATTTCAACATTTTTCCTTGGCATTTTTCTTGTGTTTTTTTTTTTTTTTTTTACTATTCTAGTTTAAATACAATCTTCCATTTTTGCCGTCTTTAACAATTAGAATTTCATTTTTGCCAGAGTTTCTGCCACTATTATTTGTTCCCAACCCCCACCCCTTCCAGAGTTATCTCATAAGGGTTCTTGCTTGTTTGTTTTGGTTTGATTTATAGTATTTCTGGCTTTCCTCTCTACCTGGTGGAGGTGGGGTACTGTGTTTGATCTGGCTGGCAAAGGGATCCCTGTTGACCTCAAGGGAATCAGCCAACCCATCATCCCCAGAAGTTGGGGATCTCCAAGGTTGGGTCATAGTACCCTACTATACACCTATATTACTCCTGCTTCTTTCTTTTGGTGCCTTTCTTCTTTTTGTCAATATTTCCTTTTACTCACCCCCTCTTCTTTCCCTTTTTTCTTTCTTTTTAAAATCTTTTTTCCCTTCTTGTTTTTCAATTTTCTCATCCTTCTGGTCCCATACCAAAAGAACTCATTAAAACTTTAACGAGCAAGAAGAAGCGAAAGGATAATTAGGGTAAGAAAACAGATACAAGAAAGCACTCATGAAGAAGACTCAGCAGAAAAATCCTGGTAACATGAAATACCAGTCCAGAGTAACCCCTTCTAGGGATCACGAGGTAGCTACAGCAGAGGATTCCTCCTATAAAGAAATGTTAGAAATGACAGAAGGGGAATTTAACATACAGATGATGAAAACAATGAAGGAAGTTGCTGAGAAAGTGGAAAATAACCAAAAGGAAATCCAAAAACAGAATCAAATAAGAGATGAATGATACGAAGAATATAGAAAGGATATAGCAGAGCTGAAGGAACTGAAGCAGTCAATTAGGGAACTTAAGGATGCAATGGAAAGTATCAACAACAGATTAGACCATGCAGAAGAAAGAATCTCGAAGGTAGAGGACAAAGCTCTTGAGATAACTCAGATAGTTAAAGAGGCAGAAAAGAAGAGAGTGAAAGCAGAACGTTCAGTGACAGAATTATGGGACTCTACGAAGTGTTCAAACATATGAGTTATAGGTATCCTAGAAAGGGAAGAAGAATGCCCCGGAGGAATGGAAGCCATTCTAGAGAATATTATAAATGAAAATTTCCCAAATATCACCAAAGATTCTGACATACTCCTTTCAGAGGGATATTGGTTCCCTGGTCACCTCAATTCAAATAGAGCTTCTCCAAGGCACATTGTGATGAATCTATCTAAAATCAAGACAAAAATAAAGATTTTGCAAACTGCCAGGAGTAAGCTCCAACTGACCTATAGGGGCACATCTGTCAGGGTGACCACGGACTTCTCTAATGAAACTTTTCAAGCCAGAAGACAACAGTCACCTGTCTTTAATCTACTTAAACAGAACAACTTCCAGCCTAGAATAGTATATCCCATTAAGCTAAGATTCAAAATTGATGGAGAAATCAAATCTTTTATTGATATGCAAACATTGAGGAAATTTGCCACAACAAGATCAGCTAGGCTACAGGTGCCTGCCACAACACTAGCTATTTTTAGAGATGCCCTGGCTCAGGCTGGTCTGGAACGTGTGAGCTCAGGCAGTCCACCCGCCTCAGTCTCCCAGAGTGCTGGGATTACAGGTGTGAGCCACTGCACCTGGCTGTAGACTCACTTTCTGGCGGAAGGAGATTCTGAGAGAACAAGCCTAACCTGGAAGAGAAACCTCCTTCCTGCAAGGCCTGTCCTCCTCTTATCTTCTCCACACAGTTACCAAAACTTTGTTTTTTCTAAAGCTGTCATCTCAGGCTTGCTCTATGATTTTTCAAATATTAAAAGTGACAAACATCAATAGTGAATCTTCTGAGCTGCTTTGTGATGAAGGTTGAAGTTGGCAGTATAAGGGGAGGGCTTCCTCTTACATCCCACATGTGAGTCAGGGGGCCCTTCCCCACTTTCCAGCTGTATAAATTATACACTACCCAGCACCATGTTTCTGGAGAGAGCACTCCTTGGTGCGACAGTCTGACTCAGAGGAAGATGTCTCATGTAGGGCATTTCAGGGAGAGAGGAGGAGAGAAGGCTGCACCATGCTGAGTCAGTGTCAGGAGTTCCTGAGATGTGCTGGCTACTGCAGTGTCCTCAAGAGTCACGTGAGAGGTGCTGGCCACTGCAGTGTCCTCAGAGTCATGAGAGAGGTGCTGGCCACTGTAGTGTCCTCAGAGTCACGTGAGAGGTGCTGGGCACTGCAGTGTCCTCAGAGTCACGAGAGAGGTGCTGGCCACTGTAGTGTCCTCAGAGTCACGAGAGAGGTGCTGGGCACTGCAGTGTCCTCAGAGTCACGAGAGAGGTGCTGGCCACTGCGGTGTCCTCAGAGTCATGCAAGAGATGCTGGGCACTGCGGTGTCCTCAGAGTCACGTGAGACGTGCTGGCCACTGCGGTGTCCTCAGAGTCACGCGAGAGGTGCTGGGCACTGCAGTGTCCTCAGAGTCACGTGAGAGGTGCTGGCCACTGTAGTGTCCTCGGAGTCACGTGAGAGGTGTCGGGCACTGCGGTGTCCTCAGAGTCACGCAAGAGGTGCTGGCCACTGCGGTGTCCTCAGAGTCACGTGAGACGTGCTGGCCACTGTGGTGTCCTCAGAGTCACGCGAGAGGTGCTGGCCACTGTGGTGTCCTCAGAGTCACGCGAGAGGTGCTGGGCACTGCTGTGTCCTTGGAGACACACGAGACGGGGCGGACACTGCGGTGTCCTCAGAGTCACGTGAGAGGTGTCAGGCACTACAGTGTCCTCAGAGTCATGTGAGATATGCTGGCCGCTGCGGTGTCCTCAGAGTCATCTGAGAGGTGCTGGCCACTGCGGTGTCCTCAGAGTCACGTGAGGTATGCTGGCCGCTGCAGTGTCCTCAGAGTCATCTGAGAGGTGCTGGCCACTGTGGTGTTCTCAGACTCACGTGAGATGTGCTGGCCACTGTAGTGTCCTCCGACTCACGTGAGATGTGCTGGCCACTGTGGTGTCCTCAGAGTCATGTGAGAGGTGCTGGCCACTGTGGTGTCCTTGGAGTCACATTGCTGGTCTAGGCTGCTTAGATGCATCCCTCTCTTTGGGACAAAAGGATGGAATAAGATGACTTTTGAATAAGATGATTTTTTTTTTTTTTTTAAATAGTTCTGTACTTTAAAGAGGAGGGATTGGGTTGAGCACAGTGACTTATGCCTGTAATCCTATTATGCTGGGAGACTGAGGCACAACGATTGCCTGAGCTCAGGAGTTCGAGATCAGCATGAGCAAGAGTGAAGAGGCCTTCATACCACTGCTGGGAGGATGCTTCCTGCCCCTCCAGCTTCTGGAGGTTCCAGGGGTTCCTTGGCTCTAGTCTTCCTTACTGCAGTGTCAGCCTCATCCTCACAAGGCTTTCTTTTTTCTTTTTTGAGACAGAGTTTCACTTTGTCACCCTTGGTAGAGAGCCGTAGCATCACAGCTCACAGCTCACTTTTGGGCTCAAGTGATTTTCTTGCCTCAGCTTCCCAAGGAGCTGAGACTACAGGCGCCCACCACAATGCCCAGCTATTTTTAGAGCGGAATCTCGCTGTGGCTCAGGCTGGTCTGGAACCTGTGAGCTCAGGCAATCCACCCGCCTCGGCCTTCCAGTGCTGGGATTACAGGTTGAGCCACCACGCCTGGTCCTCACACGGCTTTCTCCTGTGCCCTGTTGTCTCTCATCTTCCTCTGTCTCACTCTTAAAAGGACTCTTGTCATTGGATTTAGGGTCCAGCAAGATAAGCCAGGATTATTTCATCTCTAAATTCTTAATTACACCTGCAAAGCTCCTATTTCCAAGTAAGGTCTTGTTCTCCTGTTCTGGGGGTCAAGATGTTGGCTTATCTTTAGGGGCCACCATTCTGCCCACACACACCTCGAGTCTGTCCACTTCTCTGCTTTCCCTGCTCCATGGGGTGCTTTTCTCCTGGACTCCTGCCCAGCCTCCTCACCTGCTTCCTTCAGCACCCTGGACCCCATTTTCTACATGGCCTGAGGGATCTTTTAAAACTACACCTCAAACAATGCCGCCCTACTTAGGGCCCCATCTGCCCTCCTTCATCTGTGAGAGCTGCCTGCGGTCAGCGCCTTGGCTGGCTTCCAGGAACGCCGCTTCACGGCCAGCTCACATACCTCTCTGGCCACTAACCCCACCTCACTCCAGCAGGTCTCCAGTTTTCGTTGTATTCTCAACGTTTACCACACCTTGAAAGCATTGTGTTCTATCTATCTGTGCTTCTGTTTATACACATGTTGGCTCACTCATCTGTTCCTCAATCCATACGCCTACCCATGCATTTGTGAAATTAAAGAACAGAATTCCTCTTTGTGAGGAGAACCTTCAGCCTGTTGTAAAGCAGCTTTCTCTCTTGTGAGGGCTGGATTCTCCGTGTCCTCCGCCTCTGGGCTCCACAGTCCTTACTGCTGTTTCCTTTCTGGCTACCTGGTGGGGTAGGAAAAACAAATTGGGATTTTTTTGGGGGGGAGGGTTTAGCATCTCCAAAGTTATAAAAAAAGAAAAACAGAACAACTAAAGGATTTTAGAAGTATCTTTTTTTTGAATGAGAAATGACTTGTTAGGGTTTCTAACTCTGGTCAACCGTCACCTTACTGGAAGGCGAAGGGTCCCCTTTTCTGGTGATGCTCTTCTTTGATGGAAGCGGTGGCTCGGGCTGAGCTGAGCAACGGCTGCATGTTCGTTGCATCCCACAGTTGCTGCTGCTGCCATCCAGACAGATGGTCCCTTCTGCATCACTCCTTGGGTGCCCCTGTCTTCTTGCTTCTCTCGAGGGCTCTCTGTCATCTGCTTTGGTTTTGCCATTCAGATGGGAAAATAAGTGTTGCTTTGCAGAACAAGGCTCCTGGCTACTTCCATATCCAGCTTGTGATAGAATCCACTCTGTGTTTCCATTTCAAGTTCTTGGAGGGCTGGTCCTAATTTGTAAACAGTATCTTGCCTGGTTCCGTCATGACCGAGCCCCGCGGTGGGTGGCTGTGACAAGCCCTTCAGGGCAGGGGTAACTCTCTTCCAGATAACTGTACCAGGAAATCCTACAGAGCACGGGCAAGCACTCTGTCACCATGGTGGCATTGGTGCGGTCCCTGCTTCTCAGTTTAGGGGATATGGGCATGGGTGTCCCACAGCTCAGTCTTCCTGGTTGGCATCTTTGGACCCCCCTACCCCCCCAGACATCTGTCTCCCTGTCCTTCCTTCTGCCCTGGCCTGGAGGCCTCAGGTCACCTCTCTAACTTGGAAATTCCTCCTCACTCCGCTCCTGTAACTTCCTTCTGGCCCTTGTTCTTTTTCCATTTTCTAGCACAGAAATGGGCCCTTGTGAGTGACAGCTACCTTATGAAGCTGCAGACTGTGAGGGCCCTTGGGCCATGCTGGGGGGTGCCCTCTCTCCATATCCCCTCCAAGAAGAGGAGGAAAGGGCCTGTCCAGAGCTTAAAACAAAGAGGTGGAAATCCTCCAACGGTTTTGAGGGTCCCTGATGGTTTTTTCCATTATTTAGTTACCCCATCATTCCTCCTCTATGCAGCCTCTTCCTCAGCTTCTCTTTAATTACAGTCCCTAGTCCGTCTTTATAATGACTCCTCCACACACAGTCGCACCCTCCTTACCCTCGCTCAGCCCCCACACCCCAGAGAGAGCTTGCCCGGCAAAGCTTGTGGCTGCTTCATCTGCCTGCCCACTCAGCTCTCTACCCGTGCACTTACGCCGCTGAATACAGCTGCAGGGAAACACAACCATCTTAACAGGCCTCCCTTTAAATCTATGATGCTGCATCTTAAGTGGGCCTGTAGGGTCGCCTGGCAGTCCTACCACATTTTCCCTGAAAAATTCTCTCACTCACTTTCCAAGACGACTTTTCACACTTTCTCCTCTCGCCCCAAACCACCGACATTTCTCTTTTCCTTTCTAGGTTTTTCTTTGACTGAGAAAATAAAGAAATATGAGGATAGCTGTCACATATTCCCACCATCGATTCTGGCCCTGCCTACACTGAGCCTGCCCCGGCAGGGGGTGGTGGTGCATCCGAGCCACCTCTGCTCTGGAGCCCATCTTCTCTCTGTGATTGTGAAGCAGCTCACCTTGAACAGCATTGACTGTGTGTTAGCTGATGTCATCCTTACAGCAGCCTGGGGGAGGTGGGAGTAATATCAGTTCTATAGATGAGGAAGCAGAGACCCTGCACAGCTCCTCTACGATGCCAAGGCTCCCTGGATATCACTCCGGCCCCTTCTCTTTCTCCAGAATGGTCAGGCGCCCCTCCCTGCCAGATCATACCCATCAATTTGCTAGCAGGTCTGGCATCTCCTATTTTAAGAACCTACCCATGACCCTATCTCTCTCTCCAACTGTACTTTAATGTCCCTGTTCTCCTTTTCAGCCACATTTCTGGTAAGAATTTTCTGTATTTGCTGGATCTTCTTTCCTAATTTTCTATTGAACCACTTCAACCTGACTTTTGCCCCTATTATTCCTTGGATGCAACTTTTGTCCAGGTCACCAGTGCCCTTCCAATGTCAAAGCCAGCGAGGCCTTCTCAGTCTCTCACCCCTGGAAGCAGCCTCCTCTGTGTCTTTCCTGACGCCGCCCTCGTTTCAGTTGTCCTCAGTTGTCTCTGGTCACTCCTCCGTCTTGGGCGGGATCTCCCTCTGCTGGCCACCCTCCAAGGGCAGGTAGCCCAGGCTGAGGGCTGGACCCCTTACCTTCCTACCTGCATTCAGCTTCCTGATGCTCTCAGTCAGTCTCAAGTTTTTAAATATTATTTACTTCCAGCTCTGACCTTTCCTAGGCTTCCAGCATTTCCATTTGATGACCACTCTCAAATAAAGTTCTGGATCGCGCTCTTTGTCATTTAGTTCCCATTTTCAGTAAGATGGGGGTGGTCTTCCTCCCACGGCTCACGTCACTGTTACCAGCAGGGCTCTACCTTCAAATTAGATCCAGATCCAACCACCTCTCTCCTCTTCCTAGACTCCAGAAGCATCACCCTCAGCCTGTGTTGAAACAGCTCCCTCATGCGTCTTTCCGTTTTGTCTCTTGCTCTGATATAGCCCGTTCTTCATCCTATAGCCAGGGTCATTTCTCCAAATTAGACCCGGCTCCTGGTCCTTTCTCCTCCCTTAATCCCTAAACTCTCTCTGTCCCTCCCTGCCCCCCAGCTCCGTCTTCTCAGCTGTTCTTTGAACACGGCACACTCATGCCTACCTCAAGGCTTTGCCCTTGCTCGCCCTCCTGTGGGAATGCTTTGCTGTAGACATTGACCTAAATTAAACAAGAGAATGCACTATTTGGTATGGTTTCTGGTCGATCTTTTCCTAAGCAGAAATGCTTTCCTTAATCTTTCTGTTTAACGAAGCAGCGCCTGGCACCTTTTGCCTTCTTGCCAGCCATGATCTGAGTGTCTCCCGTCCCTGGTGGGTCTGTTGGCTGTCATGCATCTCCTGAGGGGCATGTGGGCTGTGAAGGCAAAGACATTCTCGCTCTGTCCCTTGACCTGTGAGGGGCTCGGTACCTTAGCAGGTACATTATGACATTGATTTCAATATTTAACAACATATTTGTATAATCAACCATATTTGATCAACACTTTATAAATATTACAATTTGTTTTAAATAAGGAATTTTTAAAAAGGGAAAAAGAAATTTATAAATATACATAACCAGGGATTGTAAGATTACAACTTTTGAGGGCCCCTCAAAAGTTCAGAGCCTTTAAAATTTTTGTATTATATTCCTTTTTTATTTTACTTCTTATTCAAATTATGAAAACGTTTCTTCTTTATTTCTACAAATACTGACTGATGAATTATTTGGTGACATGCTAGGATTTCAACATTACCTTATTTTTTCTGCTTTTTTTGGTAGAGACCCTAAGAAGCAGCAAAATAGTACCATAACAGCACCTGTGAGGGGCTCGGTAAATGTTTGTTGTATTTTTGGAATAGTGGCAGTACTAATCCTTCAATATTAAAGGACATATACGACTAAAAAGAGATTAAAAGTAATATTTAAAAAACCTCTGACTGATCGAGGTAGAGGGCATGCATGGAAGAAGCTGTGTAGAGGCAGGCAGGAGTGTCAGAGTCCCGTGTGGCTTTGCTTGTCTTCCTTCTCCACGCGGTGACAAGGGTTCCCCCTTGCAGTCTGGGCTGCTGGGCTGAGAGCCCAGGTGAGAGGCCAGGGGGAGGCCTTCTGTGAACTCTGGGCCCTCAGCAGGGGCTTCAGGCTGCACCCAAGGTGAGGGCGGGGCCTCAAGATACTCCTCGGAAGCTGAAATTGGTAAAACAAAGAGAAATTGGGGGTCCTATCTTCCTTAAATCCACTGCACTTGAAGCATAGTAAATGACAAGCTGTAAATGTTAACTCTTTAGACGATCATCATAGTTTTTTTGTGTAGCTTCTCTGTCCTTGATCAGGTCCCACTTCCCAGGTGGATTTGGAGACATTGCTGTGATTGTTTCCAGTCTCTCTTCAGGGAGAATAGGCTCCAAGAGTGAATCTGGGTATCCGTCACCTGGTGCTATTGTGGGTTCTGCTCACTGCTGTGGGAGAACAGAAGGAAAAGATGCCAAAATAATGAATTTTTAACATTAGGAGATACAAAGCGATTGGAACAACTCTTTCTGAGTTCTGTTAGCGTGTCAGTGTGTTTTCCGATAACCCCCTAGTGACCTCCTGAAACAGGAACAGGGTCTTTCCTGACCTGCGGTAAATACAACGATCTTAATAACAGCCCATGTTACTTGACCTTTGACTCCCAGTAAATACAGTGTATGACGTGTGTCTGACACAGCTGTGGTTCAGACAGTTCATAGAGGACACACAGTGGCCACAGGACCTGTCTGACTTGGGTTATGAGAACTTGTTTTAGAAGGTCCATCCGATTATTTTGCAGGATTTGGAAGATTTCAGAGGATCTGCGTGTTGGATCGTGCACTTGCTGTATGCCTTCATGTTGCCCTTTGGCTTTCTTTTTTTTTTTTTTTTTGCCTAGAAGGAGAGGAAGATGAGGATGAAGAGGATGAAGAAGATGAAGATGAAGAGGAGGAGGATGAGGAGGAAGACGAGGAGGATAAAGACGGGGACTCCCCGGGTGAGGGTTTGGACGGCGCTGCCGAGCTGCTGGGGTTCACGCTCCCTGGCGTCACCTCCCAGGAGCCTGACACCGAGCAGGGGAACGTGGGCCTGCTGGAGGGAGCCACCTACCAGGTGCCAGACGCCATCGAGTGGGAGCAGCAGAACCAAGGCCTGGGTGAGAGGCGTCTGCTGTTTCCTTTCTCTCTTCCCTCCGCTCCTTTTATTTTTTTCTAAAGTGACAACTTTTTTCAATTGGCATCTGCTGGGAAGCAAAATGGATTTTCTTTTTTTTTCTTTCCAGGCAGGGTCTCACCGTTGCCGGATGTGGAGTGCAGTGGTGCAATCATAGCTCCCCACAGCCTCCAACTCCTGGGCTCAAACCATCCTCCTGCCTCAGTCTCCCAGAATGCTAGGTTTCTAGGCATGAACCACGGTGTTGAGCCCAAGATAGACTTTCTGTACTTATGAGCGGTTCGTTTGGGGAAAAGCTATCCATTATTATTATTATGATGATTTTTGAGACAGAGTCTCACTTTGTCACCCTTGGTAGAGTGCTGTGGCATCACAGCTCACAGCAACCTCAAACTCTTGGGCTTCAGCTATTCTCTTGCCTCAGCCTCCCAAGTAGCTGGGACTATAAGTGCCCACCACAATGCCCAGCTATTTTTTGGTCATAGCTGTCATTGTTTGGCAGGCCTGGACTGGATTCGAACCCGCCAGCTCCAGTGTATGTGGCTGGCGCCCTAGTTGCTGAGCTACAGGCACCAATCCCATTATTTCTTCAATACATTTATGTTCATGTTCTTAATGCATTGCCGACTGGCCACAACTGTTCATGTTATCAGTAACATGAACAGTTTCTTCAGAAAATCGCCGCTCCACGATGTGGTAAACAGCCAGGCTCCGGTTTCCTGCTGCCCGTCAGGGACATGGTTGTCTGAGTTAAAAATGAGCTGTTTTTCCTTCCCAGGGCAAAAGGGGCACTTCCAAATGGTGGGGGAGGGAGAAGTGAGTGGTCTGTGTGCTGAGCCAGATGCACAAGTGGTCTGGACTCGGGAACAATCACATTTTGTCCCTCTGTCCGTGTGGAATTTATTCCCAAGGGGAAATTCTTCCCTGCTTTCAGGGGAGCAGTCAGCAGTCCCCCAACTTGTGTCTTGACTCTCATGCTGAGTTACCTTGTCAGACACACTCTCATTTCAGCAGCAGTGTTCAGACCACCTCATGTTCCAAGAGCGACTGAAGGATGCAGGCTGACCCCCAGCTCAGCTCTCCCTCTCTGGCTGGCAGAGAGGGCCCCAGTCTGCCTTCCTCTTGTCAGGGGGAGGTGCTATTAAGCTCTGACTGACTCCTGCAGGCCTCAATCTCCTGACCTGATTGAAGTGACCTCTTCTCCAAATAAATTCCCTCTCTAAAATTTTCTTTAAGAGCTGGACCCATTTATACCTTTAGGTGTAAGAGTCGGACAAACTAGTAAAATTGTTGGTTTGGGGGGTATTTCACTGAAATTTGGAAGTCTGGGACTTTGCTGTGGATATAATTGTGGGGTTATCACACTGCAGGTTGGTGTAAAGGTGGTAGTTGCCGTGTAGATGGGATTCCCATGGAGTATGCATGTGGCAAGCGGGGGGTCAGGGGATGGGCTTCCAGGGCACAGGCAGCATTTATGCAATTATTTTCTGGCCAAATTCAGCATGTATTGGGCATTGATTACTTTAAAAACACATTGAATGAAACTGATTAAAGCTTATAAAGGTATCAAAGCATTGTAATACCAAATTTTATAAACACACTCAAAATAATATGAACACTGGTCTGTGAAGAAGTTAACACGTATTAAGTTGACGTGCTTCCATTCTACATGTGCAGGTTTGAAGTGAATGGAATAAAATACAAAATGCAAAGACACCTTATTATTAAGCAGTCACATGTTAAAGCTTGTTGGGCGTGAGGCTCAGGACAGACGGTCCTGTTGTCCTCCTGTCCTGCCTCCTGGGTTCCGTTCCCAGGTATGGCTGAGTGTTTAGTTATGCTTTTTTTTTTTTTTTTTTTTTTTGAGACAGAGCCTTAAGCTGTTGTCCTGGGTAGAGTGCTGTGGCATCACAGCTCACAGCAACCTCCAACTCCTGGGCTCAAGCAATTCTGCCTCTGCCTCCCAAGTAGCTGGAACTATAGGTGCGTGCCACAATGCCAGGCTATTTTTTGATTGCAGCCGTTATTCTTTGGCGGGCCTGGGCTGGATTCGAACCTGCCAGCTCAGGTGTATGTGGCTGGTGCCTTAGCCACTTGAGCCACAGGCGCTGAGCCGATTACTTATGTTTTTAAAAGTGACTTTCCTAGGTCTTGAGATTTTCTAGAAATATCAGATTTTCCTTCCATGGTAATAATTTACTTGGTCCTAGGTGTCTCTCACCTTTTGCTGTCAGTTTATTTTCCTGACAAATTTATTCTGTCAACATGTTTCTATCATTGATTGCCAATGCTTCAGACTGTTCTCTTATGTTTAAGTGTTGTCTGGGTCTAGAATCTTATCAGCTAACCCACCTTCTCATGAAAGGACAAGAGTATCTCCTACTAACTCAACATCAGTAACTCCTGGGTCAATGTTAATTGGTACAGTTTCCTGAGTACTCTCAGGTCACAGGAAATAGGGGAAAACTGCCCCTGCTTGTGATGGTAGGTAAAATACTGACTCCCCAAACGTACCTATGTCCTAATCTCTGGAACCTGTGAATAAGTTACCTTACATGGTAAAAGCAACTTTGCTGATTTCATTAATTAAGAAACTTTAGATAGAGGCAGGGCGAGGTGGCTCATGTCTATAATCCCAGTACATTGGGAGGAATGCTTGAGGTGAGGGGTTAGAGACCGGTGTGAATTACATAGTGAGACCCTGTCTCTACAAAAAATAAAAAAAAACTTAGCTGGGCATAGGTGGTGTGTGTCTGTAGTCCCAGCTACTTGGGAGGCTGAGGGAGGAGGATCCCTTTAGCTCAGGAGTTGGAGGCTGCAGAAAAAACAAAGAAATAAACTTTTGATAGGTATGGGAGATTATTCTGGTTTATCTGGGTGGGCCCATTGTAATCACAAAGGTTCTTATGAGGGAAGTAGAAGGGTCATAGATGGAACAGGAGATGTAATGACAAGAAATGCTGGTAGCCTAGATGCTGGAAAAACGGGGAAGCGAATATTTCCCTGTGGCATTTAGAAGGAAGGGAGGCTTGCCAACATCTTGATTCCAGCTCAGTGACACCCATTTCAGATTTCCGACCTCTAGAACAGTAGATAATAAAGTGGTGGTGGTTTAAGCTGCCAAGTTTGTGGTGATTTATTGCAGCAGCTATAGGAAACACATACGGCACTCACTAAGTATGCAATGAGCAGATTGATTTTGAAAGCTGAACTGCATGGCAGCTATGCTCAGAATGTAAACTTGGGCGGCGCCTGTGGCTCAGTGGGTAGGGTGCCAGCCCCACATACGGAGGGTGGCAGGTTCAAACCTGCCCCTGGCCAAACTGAAACAAAAAAATGGCTGGGTGTTCTGGTGGGTGCCTGTGGTCCCAGCTACTAGGGAGGCTGAGGCAAGAGAAGCACTTAAGCCTAGGAGTTGGAGGTTCCTGTGAGCTGTGATGGCACAGCACTCTACCGAGGGCGATAAAGTGAGACTCTGTCTCTAAAAAAAAAAAAAGTAAACTCATCAAATTAAGTTAGCTTTTTATAATGAATCAACAAAAATGCAGACACTAATATACTTCAAAAAAATCTGATTTAATAAAGTAACACTCTAATTGGTCATTCTCCTTATTTCTATGTTTAAATGGGTTATTTTATTTATAGGTTATATATCACCTCCAATTGTATGAGTGGTATTCCAAAGAGCATGTTAAAACCCATGTAAAACTTTAAAAATGAACAGATTGGGGTGGGTAGTGGGATAAATATAATCTAAAGTCTTTGAATAGATTATTTTCTCATTTCCTGTGGGATAAAAAGAGCAGAAAACGTAGCTGACTTTCTCAGGCAAAGCAGCAGATTCCTGGCCTCCAATCCTCTGAACTTCTGTTTTCACACATGCTGCGTCTGAGTTGCCTCTTAAGCTTTGGAGGAAGGGAGCTTGGTTTCTTTCTTTCTTTCTTTCTTTCTTTCTTTCTTTCTTTCTTTCTTTCTTTCTTTCTTTCTTTCTTTCTTTCTTTCTTTCTTACTTTCCCTAACCCCCCCACAGCCCACCCCACCCACAACAAACACAAACAACAA
>CAUYPK010033512.1:0-16401 GCA_963574355.1 Loris lydekkerianus
TTTATTAATCCATTCATGTATCGATGGGCACTTGGGATTTTTCCATAACATAGCAATTATGAATTGGGCTGCAGTAAACATTCTGGTACAAATATCTTTGTTATAATGTGATTTTTGGTCTTCTGAGTATATACCTTGTAAAGAAATTATAGGATTGAATGGCAGATCTATTTTTAGCTCTCTAAGTGTTCTCCAAACATCTAGTTATTTTCTAAGCAAGATGAAAAGAAGAAAAGAAGAAAAAAGATTGAGAAGGAGTGCTGGAGTTCAGACAACTTAACAATTTTATTATAATAAATCTGGAGCCTGAAACATCTATAAAGGACCAAATCATGAACATTTTAGGCTCTGCAGACTGTAAGAACTCTGCCTCAAGGATAGAGTTGTGCCCTTATAGTGAGGAAGCAGCCATTGGCAACGAGTGAATGAATAAGCATGGTTATGTTTTCATAAAACTTCATTTACAAGAAGAGAAAATGTCTGAATTTGTTCCTGGGACCTGTAGTTTCCAACCCCCTGCAATACATCATTGAGTAACACAAACAGGGGTTGAGTCTTTTCTCTCTGACTACTGCCCTTTATTATGATGTTTTGAATGAATTTAGGGATTCTTAGGCATTTGAATATGGGTAATCCAACCAAGTAATCGCAGGTGACAAAAAGCCCTGAGAAGGAAGTTAAATATAAATGCTTCTGATAAAAACATATCAGCTTCAGGCACATACAAATTGCCCCCTATAACTCATTGGAGTTTAACTGATGATAGCAATGGTAAATTAAGATTAAATTATCTTATAAGACTGTGAAAGAATTTGACACAACTTCACACAATGTCAGATAAGTTAATTTTATAATTATAAATATAATTTACCAAACTTTTAAATATCCTATCCTGATTACATATTTAGTGTATGGTTGACTCATTTGTACATGTATATGATTTCCAAGGGTAATTTATCAAAGTATAAACTTGCCTTGTATTCTTTTTATTCTTCCATGTTGTTGATTTAATTTTGTCACTAATTTCTTTTTTCACATATGATGTATTCAGCTTCTTAGATGCCTATTTGACAATCCTAGATTCCTATTTGACAACCTGTACTTTTTTACAGATTATTATAATATCTCTAATAGATATCCATAATGCAATAATCCCACTTCATATCTCTCACCTTCTGAAACTGGCTCCATGAGTCAGCATAACAAATACTCCATCTAACATCAGAGACTACAGAGGATACCACTGAAACCAAACTGGCTTCATGAAACACTACCAGTAAAATGTTTGAGAACCTATGTTGTTCCTTTCTGGGAACATAACTCAGGTGATTAGGATCTAACCTATATATTTTTTTAATCTCCCTGAATGGAACAGAAGCATTCATCAAACTAGAGCTACCCTCGTATTAATAAGAAAACGCTCAAGCACATCAGATACACAGGCCAGGGAAGCCATTTTATTTTTTGGAAAAGAGAAACATGTAAAGGCCAATTGTATTCTTTATACTCCATGCTACCTGTGGTATTATTACTACTATTAAGCATTTACTGAATGCCAGTAACACAGCTACTCTGAGTATCTCCTCAGTAGTGATGAAACATTTTGTCATAGAAACAATCCTTGCTTAATAGTATTCTAGTTGACAAAAATAGAATGGCTCAAGAAGATCTCTCATATGACCCTCATTGCTAATGGATGTCTTTTAGGAAAAACTGATAACAAGTACAATTCCAGTAGTAAACATTCAGTGACTATGCATTTCAGGTTGCTTCTTCCTTAGGGCCTCTTAATTCCTTTAGCCAATGAGCTCACATTTCCCCCTCTCTCCCTGCCTCTCTTTCTCCCTTTCTCCTTCTATCTCTATTCCTACCTCGTTTCTCTCTTCTCTGCATCTTTCACGTGTTATTTCTGACTTCCAACAAAGGAAATTTTAAGACTTATTCTCACCCACATTCACTTTTTTACAGGCTCTTCTTTTAGGTCATGAATTTGGCAATGCAGAATGAGAAAAAATTATGCGATCAGTATTGGGTTAGCTACCCTCAAAGTATTTGTTTATATTGACCTTGATCCAAATTAATGACCACTCTTTCAATTGGGTATTCAGTAGTGAGTAACCCTGAAAATAGTGCAGTTTTTATATTTGACACTTTTAGAAATTTAGATTCATTTTACTCGTCCCATTATATAAAGCTGAGAATATAGCACATTAGCTCTATTTGTATAAAGAATATTTGGTTGTAGTTTTTAGGTCAGAGTGACAAATTTAGAACTCAAAGTGATGTTTCCATGCAATAGAAATAAAGATAGAAATATGCCTGACAATTTACTGCATGCTGTTATAACCCACTAATAATCAAATTGTGTGCTGTTGCCTTTCTTCAACCACATACTACAAGAATTATTGGTTTCTTTTAACTGAATCATCCACCAATATTCAAAATTTACCTTCATTTTTCCCTTTTAACCTTGATATTTTACTTTCCTCATCTGTGTGACCCTTATCAACCTTCCCTCAGTGACAGAAGTGTCACAGAATCCACCAAAGCAGATCGCTTTTCTCCAAGGACACAGCTGTTCACTTCTTACAATCTTTTGCCCCAAGCACTGACAACTAGAAAACTTGCTCCTAATGTGGTTACAAATCTTGATCCAGCTGGTGACTTCTTTTCAACAATGAAGGTTACTATGAGCCCCACGGTAGCACTTAGAATCGAAAAGCTCTACAGAATGTTCGACTCCATATGGTAGCCCCTTAACCCTCACTCAGGCTCTCAGCCACAGGCCCACTACCCAGCACAGTACACGTGCGGCCTTGTGTACGTTTATCTCTTTGTCTCGCTCAATCTGTCTCATACCTAACAAGGTACAAAATGAAAAGCAATTTTAGTTGACATTCTTGTTTTGAAAAACAAATTCTAATCATCCTAATCTACTTAGTTGCATAGAGTTTCAACCCTTAGATGCACAGTGTTCATATGAAACATCAGCCAACCCTATTTCAGGCTGAAAATCCACAATCTTTTATCAAATCCCAATGCTCTTGTAACACTTCCAAGAATCTGTTTGCTATAAAATTCAGCATAAACATAGTAACTTGCAAGAAAATGAGTGCATGGTAATTGAAAGCATAATATGACAACTAAAGTTTTAACAAGGTTTTCACATGTGCAATAGAAGATATTTGTCTCTTATAAAGTATTAATGAAAGTTAATGATCATAAAACCCAGGTTGATCTTACATTTTAATGAGTTTTTTTCATTGTAGAACAATTTACCTACATTAAAAAAGCAATCTATTCATTTTTAGAAATGTATAATCTTCTATTTTTTATTTCATAATACATCAAAATTGAAATATTTTATAATTCCTTGAAAAATATAGTTTATTCTTGGCTAATTTTTAGTATAAATAGTGAATCATAAACTACTTGGAGTTGATTTTATTTTATATTTATTTGGAATTTATTTTATTTTGGAATTTAATTTATTTTCATTCAAATAGCTACAAAAAAGCCCTAGTGGTATGCCATATGTTCTTTGGAATTAAAAAATGAGATTTTTTTTTTTCCCCCAAATATATTCAAAGTTGAAATAAAACTTATTTAAAATTTCTTTAAACTTCAAATTATCACAAGTAAAAATAAAACTTAGACTTTTAGACAACATAAGTAAAAAATGTTTATTCATCAGGAGAGTAATTTTTTTGAATTAGAAATATCACCAATGCTTAGACATAATTGTGCATTTCCTTACTGGATGACTCCTAAGTAATAATTATCTTACACATAAAAGAATCTGGATTATATTTATTTTCATATATATAATAAAACATCACACCAGTTTTATTTTCACTTTCAAAAGCACATATTGAGAAAAAGACTGAAAGTAAGTTATTACTCTCAAAGCATTTGTAAAACAGCCAACCTAATTGAAATTTCTACCTATATAAATAATAGAAATAGAAAAAATAGTGGATAAGAAAAAGAAATTGGTTTTAATATTCTAATAGCAGATCATGCTTCAGCAAAACAATTTAATTTTGCCATTATTAAAAATTTTTGCTATGAATTTGTCCTTTTAGATTCCTATACCAAGTAATTTCTTATGTTTCATTATGATTGAAAACAAGCAATGTAAGATATATTTAAGATAAGTATTGTTTGTAGTGGGTATACAAACATTTTAGCAATTTGACATAGTTCAACCTAATACTGCAAAATTAACAAAAGATTATGACAATGCATGCTATTCTAATTAATAGTGAAAATTACTAAAGGAGTGTCCTTACTGTAAAGAATATTACTGCCATTAGAACTATTTTGTATAGAACTTTATTTTTTTCCATCTAATGTGTGATTATTTCATAGACTGCACTGAGTTTTGGACTGCAATGGAATTTTGCCTTACTTTGTTCCAATAGAAAAATACACCTGCCGTGCATCTTACAAGGGTATGTGTAAAACTTAGTAAATGTACAATATAAAAGTCTTAACACAATAACTAAGAAAATGCCAGGAAGGTTATATTAACCAGTGTGATGAAAAAATGTCAAACTGTTTATAAAACCAATGTAGGGTGCCCATGATCGCATTAATGTACACAGCTATGATTTAAAATTAATAAAAAAAGAGAGAGCGATAAGGGAGTTAAATGCTGAGATTCTATTCAGTCTGGTGAATGAATTAATGTAAGCTTGGACAGGGAGAAAAGTAAGAAAGTACTTAACTCATCAAGTCAAAAAAAATGTTAAAGAGCTCTCTGGATTTAAATGATAAAACTTTATATTTATAGCATGTTTAAAAAAAAAAAAAAGAAATAGCAAACAGGATTCTTAAAATTATTCACAACATTATTTTTTTTAAAAAAATATGCTGGTATAGATATTTTTGGTCTATTATACTTCATATTATATATGAAATACAGTTTTCCTCACAGATAAAAATTTCCTAATTAATGAATTAATTAATTTAGCCAGATATCTATTCAAGATTTAATTTAAATTGGATATACAATGCATGACAGTCAATAATCAAAATCAAAATCCATATATGACTTCAGAATTGTAATATTAAAGTTTTTCTCCAACTCATAATTTTTATAATTATAAATGGTATTACAAATACTATTTTCTTTGAGTTTATGCTATGATTTTTATTTAGAATAATTTTCATTTACTGCAGGATATATTTGTGGCTAAATTTGCAGTGTGTGATTTATTAGGGAATATGAATTACAAATAAATATCATTACAAGTAAAGCATCAGGCCAAATTCATTCCTCAGAATTCTCAGACATACGTCTTAAAGAAAGGCCATCTGTTGTAGTTCTACTGCTTTATTTATTTTATACTCATACCTTTTATGTATTTTTTCCTTTTTATTTTACCCTTTACTAGTTTACAACAGTTCGATTGTGTAGCCAAAATTTCTAGAGCCTCAAGAGTCGTTTCCTTGGTTATACTTTAATTTTGAGCAAAAGAAAATATATCATTAAAGACTTTTTTCCAAAATGTGAGGGAGCTGTCATTATTATCTTAATTTTATGTATATAAAAACTGAGGCGTAGAGAAGTTGAGGAAAGTGTTTGGAATCAACTGTCTTAGTTCAGGCTGCTCTATTGCCAATATAAATATCTGGGTGATTTAACAGACCTTTATTTCCTCACAGGTTTGGAAGCTATGATGAAAGTGTGGGCAGATCCCATGTCTGGGATGAGGGCCATTTCCTGGTCTGAGAAGGGCATCTATCATTTCATGGAAGAGAGACCTTCTTACAAGACACTAATTCCACTTGTGAAGGCTCCACCCTCATGACCTTCCCATAGGTACAACAATGCCATTGCAGTGGGGGTTAAGATTTTAACATATAAATTGGGTGGGGGGGAACAAAATTTATTCTTTTCAGTCCATAGTAATCATATAGCTAATAAGTGCAGAATAGGGATTCAAATTCATATCTAAATAACATACCTCATAGAATTATCTAAAATATGATATTGAAAGAGAAATTTTGATGTAAATCACATATGTACACTTGAAAACAGATTCCTAAGTGACTATATGACTCAAAACTTATTAACTTTTTGTGAGCAGAATTTTTGTCATACCCCTTCATTACAGTGCATAAGGATTCTGCATTTGATGGTCTAAATAAATATTTTTGTTATTTATTTGTTTAAATTATTATTTATCAGAGAAATCTCCTGCTATATTGGTCCAATATCTACCAGACCCTGGATCCTTGTGAATGGCTAAAATGTTCTCAGGTATGACTCATTTATTTTCTTTGCAGTTAGAAAATATACAGTACATTATGCTTTATCTACAAATCTGAGTTTGAATAGTATTTTCATACTTGTAGCAAAATTCCTCTATTGTAGACTATGAAAGGCCTGCTGTCAAAGGGATGTCAGTAATTCTTTATATTATCTTGTTAAAAAATGATGATAAATGTGATTACTTCAATTCATGACTTCGAATGAAAATCGTTTTTATAATACTTTTTTATCTAAAAGGCATTTAGTTTTTATCATTAGATGCTCTTCTCAAATACTAGAAACCATTTGTGTTTAATTCATTTTATTTTGAAATGTAAATGTGTGTTTTATCAAGGCATAATAATTATTTTTATAGAATATACCTAGAATATTGCATGACACATCAAATATAAGAACAGCCATCATAAATATGATTCTACTACCTTATAAAGACAATATAAGCTTTCATGGTTCTCAGGTCTTTAAAGAGAAGACTGTAAAAAAATAAAATTGTCATATGATTGTAAGCAAAACAGAAAACAGCAGAAAATTTTATGACTTTAGCAAATAAAATTAAAGAAATTAAAGAACAGAAATTAAAATTAAAATTAAAATTAAAGAACAGAAAAAGCTACACAAAAATCAGTTTCCTTTGTTCAGAGATTAGTTGGAATTTTGGATATACAATCTACTTTTAGCATTATTAATTCAGAACTTTTACTTACCACCTTTTTGAATTATGAAACTATCACGTAGTCTAAGCAATATTGAACTCAACCTTCCCATTTAACTTAATTGACGAGGCAAGACATTACATAGATAAATTGTTTGGATTAGATAAATATGTCATTGACAACAACATAGAGTGTTACTTTTTGAGAAATGTGAACATTTGAATGGATGGAGAAGTAATTGGTGAATTTCTAGTCAAAGGGGTTGTCATGTGATGGAGGACAGCAGATGGCATCCTCATTTCTCCTGCAACGCCACTATTCGTATTTCCCAGAAGAGTTCCATTCTCTCAGTCAATTCAATTTAATTAAAAGTTGAATTTGCTATGTATTCCTGTTTTTGTTTTCCCTCTTGTTTCAGTATATACTTAAAGTTAGTTATATTTAAATTAAATAAAGTCTTTATTAAATGTGCTACAGAAGGAATAAAAGCTGCATTTGAGTCAATCTTACAGTGTATTTATGAAACAACATTAAACCTTTATTTCTCTATTGTGAGAGCTGAATCTCCAGGATGGATGGTAACAGGCTTACTAACCTCAGCAACAGAGGGGCAGGCTAAGCAGAACTCTGACATGAAACTAGGAATGGGATGTTTTTCAGTTGGAAAAAAACTGTTCATCTGTACAGATGAAACAGGATTACTTTGTTCTTTGATTTATGTGACATTTTCCAAATACAAAATGTTCTCTTTTTGCAGAGTATTTAGCCTAAATATATAAAACGTCCATGCTAGTATTAAAGTCCCTTGTGTTTTGGCTGTAGTGTCTGATGACAGGCAGTCTGCACCCCACATACAACTAAGCATTTGTCCAGCCTACAGTGAAGTAGTGAGTCAGGAAGGGGCATTTTGGCAAGACAACCTCAGCATTACAGACTTTACCCCATAATTTACCTACAGCTAGCAAATCATATTTTCCAGAGAATAGATAGTCAAAATGTACCAGCATTCTTCTGAAAATATATGATGGATTAAAAAGATGTATAGTAATGATCAAGATAAAGGTTATTTTGAGGAAAAAGGAATGTTTGTGGATTAGATGAAAATAATAATTAGAGCTACAACAAATAAACTAATGAATATGCTTTCCACCAATAAACTAATGAACATGGTTTCTGATGTTTAAAAACATTTTGAATGGATTTTTCATTTCCTTAAACTCAGCCCATTTTGTATTAAATTCCCTAATACTTTGTTTTCAGTGGGGGAATAGTTCATATCGTTGAATTACTAGGTTGTGGTCTTTTTACTGAATTGTAAGAACTCCATGTTCTAAATACAAGCGCCTTTTCAGACATGTTTTGTAAGTACTTCCTCAAGGGGGTTGTGGGGATTGCCTTTTCATTTTCATGAGTGTCTCTGGAGGACCCAAAGTGTTTATTGTAATGAAGTTCAGTTTACCAAATGTTTACTTTTATTCTTTACATGTTTTCTTTTTCCTTCTAGAATTATGGTCTCATGTATTACTTTTAAGTTCTTTATCCATCTTGAATTACGTTTTTATATGGTGATCTTATGTCATTCTGCGTGTGGCTATCCACTTTTCCCACAAGCATTTATTGAACAAGGCTTTTTTTTTTTTTTTTTTTTATACAGAGTCTTACTATGTCACTCTCAGTAGAGTGCTGTGGCAACAACAATTTCAAAGTCTTGGGCTTAAGTGATTCTCTTGTCCCAGCCTCCTGAGTAGCTGGGACTACAGGTGCCTGCCACAATGCCTGGTTATTTTTTGGTTGGAGTTATTATCATTGTTTAGCAGGCCTGGGGTGGGTTAGAACCTGCCAGCCTCAGTGTATGTGGCTGGTGGCCTTACTTTTCTGTTCATCTTCATTTATTCATCTTAATTGTTGACCATACTCTGAATTCCATTTCTGACATTTCAACAATTTCCATTTTGTTGGAGTCCCTTGCTGTGGATCTATTTTGATACTTTGGAGGACCTATTTTTTCATGTAGCCAGAGTTCTTTTGCTGTTTTTTTTTTTTTTTTTTTCTCATTTTATGGCACAAAGTTTTTCACTGCCCCACTTTGCCTTTGCTGGGAATTAGTGAGGAGGAGAGGTTCCCACGTGGAACAGTTGTGCTTTATCCTAGAACACTGATCTGGTAGGAGAAGGCAAATGCAGTGAGATCATGCAATGTAGTTGTACTGCATTGCCCTGTTCTCCTGTGGCTGTGGTTGTCACAGTCACATCTGGTGCTGGTGTACCTTCATTTTTAGTATCTCTCATCAGTAGCAGTGTTTGTGGGGCAAAGCTATCTAAGTAGTAACTTCAGGTGTCAGAGTTGTGGGCATTCAGGCCACCCAGGTCCAGATGTAGTGGCAGCATGGGGCAGCTCATGGCTAGTGGATCTGTGGCAGATAGCTGCACCACAGGCATGGAATACATGTGTCCATGGGGGTGTGGCCACCAGGTAGCAACAGGTCCACAGAGGCATAGCCTACAGGGCAGCAGATTTCTATGACTTCTTTATTCAGGCTGGGGTGTGTGTGTGTGTGTGCGTGTATGTTTCTAAGAATTTATCCATTTCTTCTAGATTTTTTAGTTTGTGTACGTACAGATATTTCATAATAGTCTTACATGAGGTGTTGTATTTCAGTGGTATGAGTTGTAATGTTTTCTTTTACATTTCTGATTGAGTTTATTTGAATCTTCTTTCCTCTTTTCTTGGTTAGGCTAGCTAATGGCCAGACATTTTCTTTATCTTCGTTTCATTGATTCTTTTTACTTTTATTGTTGGTCTCAAGTATATTTGGTTCTGCTCTGATCTCTGTTATTTCTTTTCTTCTGCTACTTTTAGATTTGTTCCATTTTTCTAGGTCCTGATGTATGATGTCAGGTTATTAATTTGTAATATTTCTGTCTTTTTGATTTAGATATTTAGCCCTATAATTTTTCCTCTTAGCACTGCTTTTCCTATATTCTACAGGTTTTGGCATGCTCTGTTACTATTTTTATTAATTTAAAAAATTTTTGCATTTTCATTTTGCTTTTGTCATTGAGCCAAAATCAATCAGAAGCCAGTTGTTTCATTTCCAGGAATGTCTCTTGTTTTGAGAATTACTCTTGAAATTGATATCTAGTTTTATTCTACTGTATTCTAAGAAGATATTTGATATGATAATGATCTTTTAAGATTTATTAGGATTTGTTTTTTCATCTAACAAATGGTCTATCTTGGAAAATATTCCATTTGCTGAGGAGGAGAATATATTTTCTGCAGTTGTTGGGTAGAATATTATGTAAATGTCTGTTGGGTTCACTTGTTCTAAAGTCTAATTCAAGTCCAGTGTTTCTTTGTTGATGTTTTACCTCAATTATTTGTCTAATTATGTCAGTGGATGCTTGAAGTCCCCCACTTGTATTATATTGTTGTTTATTTCTTTGTTAGTTCTAGTAGTAGTTGTGTTTTGTTTTGTTTTGCAGTTTTTGGCTGGGGCTGGGTTGAAGCCACCACCTCTGGCATATGGGACCAGTGCTCAACTCCTTTGAGCCACAGGCAATTCCCTCTAGTAGTAGTTTTTAAATTAATCTGGGACCTCTGGTATTAGGTGCATGTGTATGTAGGATTGTTATATTTCTTATTGAAATTATTTACTTATTATATTCTAATTTTATCTTTTTTATTGTTGTTGTTTTAAAGTCTGTTTTATCTGATATAAATATAGCCACACCTACTTCTATTTGGTTTCTGTTTGCCTGGGATATTTTTTCCACCCATTTACCTAGTTTATAAAAATCTTTACAAATCACATATGCTTTTGAAAGCAGCATATGCTTGAATTCTGTTTTTTATCCATTCTGACAATCTTCACATATATGTTTTAATTGGGTCATTTAGAGGACAATGTTTTGAATAGCATTGTTTTTTGATTTCTATTTACATTTGAGGCTTATATATATTAACTCTGTATCATTCGATCTTAATAAATGAATTGGTTAGTTCCAGTGGGGGTTTGTACTTTTTTTTAGGATTTTCTATGTAATTACTATGTCATTTGCAATTACAAGTGGTTTTACATCATCCTTTTCTATCTTTTCCAAAGTTTCCTTTCATTTCCTTTTTCACTGGAAAAGAGCTCCAGTACAATGGAGAATAGAACTGGTAGCATTTCATTTATTGTAATCTTAGCAGAAAATGTTCAATATTTAAGTATAAATGAATTTAGTTATAAGCATTTTGTAGATATTAGGTTGAGGAAGTTTTATAATTTTGGTTTGCTGTGAGTGTTTTTATATGTTGAATTTTGTTATATGTTTTACAACACCTATTGAAATGCTCATAAAATTTTTGTTCTTGATTCGCTTTTTGTGGTAAAATGATATGGTTGACTTTCAAATGAAAAACGAACTCTGCAGCACTGTGCTAAAGACTAATTATTCACAGCATAATTGTTTTATATATTGCTACAGTTGATCGGCTAATATGTACTGAGTAATTTTGCTCTATATTTAGAAGAGAGATGGGTGTTATTTTTATTTAGTTTTTTACTATACCTTTGCATATTTTGGTACAAGTTGAGTTCACTTACCTAAAATGCTCGGGACTACAATCATTTCAAGTTTTAATTTTTTTTTTTCTTTTATTCTGGAAGGTTTGCATTATATTTAGGTTAAACATTCCTTATCCAATAATTCAAAATTCACAATGCTCCAATAAGCAATCCCTTTGAGCATTATGTCACCACTCAGAAAACTTCAAATTTGGGTGACTTCTGAATTTCATATCTTCTGTATAGAAATACTGAACCTGTATTAGAGTGATGCTGGTTTCATAAAATGAGTTTAAAAGAGTTTCTTCTTCTTCTGTTTCTTAGAAGAATTTATGGGGTATTCTAATTTATTCTAGAATGTTTGATAGAGGTCATCATTGATGCATCCTGGACATAAAGCTTACTTTGCTGGCTGGGTTTTTATAATACATTCCATTCCTTTAAAAAATATAGACATATTTTTATTTTCTCTGTAATTTTGCATCAGTCTTGCACATTGTGTTTTCAAGTTTAAAAAAAATTATATCCAGAATGTGGATATATTTTGGGAGATCATTTTTCAGTCCTTGAACCAGTGCCTGTTACACAAATGTTCCATGAATGAGTGAGGTCACGTCTGATCTGAGAATACAAGGATTCTGGTAACCACCATTCTACTCTGCTCTTATGAGTTTAATTGTTCTACATCCCATAGTCCACAGGCATGGGAACTTAAAGATCAAGAGGAAGAGAAAGGAAAATTAGGGCAAGGAAACAAAAGAAATCACTCATGAGGAAGAATCAGCAGAAAATTTCTGGCAAGATGAAGAACCAGTCCAGAGCAACCCCTCTAAGGGACCATGAGGTAGCTACTGTAGAAGATTCCACCTATCAAGAAATGTTAGGAATGACAGAAAAGGAATTTAGAATACACATGGTGAAAACAATGAAGGAAATGATGGAACAATGAAGGAAACTGCTAATAAAGCAGAAAATAACCAAAAGGAAATCCCAAAACAGAATCAAATAAAAGATAAACAATACGAAGAATATAGAAAGGATATAGAAAGGAGCTGAAGGAACTGAAGCAGTCAATTAGGGAACTTAAAGATGCAATGGAAAGTATCAGCAACAGGTTAGACCATGCAGAAGAAAGAATTTCAGAAGTAGTGGACAAAGTTCTTGACATAACTCACATAGTTAATGAGGCAGAAAAGAAGAGAGAGAAAGAAGAATGTTCACTGTCAGAATTATGGGACTTTATGAAGCATTCCAACATATGAGATATAGAAATCCCAGAGGGGGAAGAAGAATGCTTCAGAGGAATGGAAGCCATACTAGAGAATATTATAAATGAAAATTTCCCAAATATCACCAAAGATTCTTACACACTGTTTTCAGAGGGATATCAGACCCCCAGGTCACCTGAACTCTAACCAAGCTTCTCCAAGACACAATGTGATAAACCTGTCCAAAGTCAAGACCAAAGAAAAAATTCTGCAAGCTGCCAGAGTAAATGCCAGTTAACCTACAGGGGAAAATCCATCAGTTACTGCAGACTTCTCTAATGAAACTTTCCAAGCAAGAAGACAGTGATCATCTACCTTTAATTTACTTAAACAGAAAAATTTCCAGCCCAGAATTCTGTACCCTGCTAAGCTTTAAAATTGATGGAGAAATCAAAACATTTACAGATATACAAACAATGAGGAAATTTGCCACAAGAAGACCAGCTCTACAGGAAATACTTCAACCTGTTCTACACACTGACCATCACAATGGATCAGCAACAAAATAAGAACTCAGAAACTAAAGGACAGAACCTAACCTTCACACTGATGTAAAAGATAAAACTAAGCAATGGACTCTCACAAAATAAGATGAATAGAATACTACCACACTTACCAATTATATCAATAAATGTTAATGGCTTGAATTCCCCACTGAAGAGACATAGATTGGCTGACTGGATTAAAAAAACACAAGTCATCTATTTGCTATCTGCAAGAAACATGCATGGCTTCAAAAGACAAATTAAAACTCCAAGTCAAGGGTTGGAAGACAATTTTTCAGGCAAATGGAATTCAGAAGAAAAGAAGAGTTGCAATCTTATTTTCATATACATGTGGATTTAAAGCAACTAAAGTCAAAAAAGACAAAGTTGGTCACTTTATATTGGTCAAGAAAAAAATACAATAAGAAGATACTTCAATTATAAATATTTATGCATCCAGTTTAAATTCTCCCAGATTCTTGAAACAGACCCTACTCAGTCTGAACAATATGATATCCAATAATGCCATAATAACAGGGGGCTTTAACACTTCTCTTACAGAGCTGGACATATCCTCTAAACAGAAATTAAACAAAGATGTAAGGGATTTAAATGAGACCCTACAAGAACAGTGCTTGATCGACGCATATAGAACACTCCATCCCAAAGATAAAGAATATACATTTTTCTTATCACCCCATGGAACATTCTACAAAATTGATCATATCCTGGGACACAAAATAAATATCAAAGGAATCAAAAGAATTAAAATTTTACCTTATATCTTCTCAGACCATAAGGCAGTAAAGGTGGAACTCAACTCTAACAAAAACATTGGACCCCACATAAAGGCATGGAAATTAAACAACCTTCTGTTGAATGACAATTGGGTGAAGGAAAAAATAAAACAGGAAATCATTAACTTCCTTGAGCATAACAACAATGAAGACACAAGCTAGCAAAACCTGTGGGATACTGCAAAAGCAGTTTTGAGAGGAAAATTTATCTCTTTAGATGCCTACATTCAAAAAACAGAGAGAGAGCACATCAACAAACTTACAAGCCACATTATGGAATTGGAAAAAAAAAAGAACAGTCTTAGCCTAAACTCAGGAGAAGAAAAGAAATATCCAAAATCAAATCAGAGATAAATGAAATTGAAAACAAAAGAATCATTTAGAAAATTAATGAAACAAGGAATTGCTTTAAAAAAAAAAAAAAAAAAAAAAGATAAACCATTGGCCAGACTAACTAGAAATAGAAAAGTAAAATCTCTAGTAACCTGAATCAGAAATGATAAAGGAGAAATAACAACTGATCCCACAAAGATACAGGAGATCATCTCTGAATACTACCAGAAACTCTATGCCCAGAAATTTGACAATGTGAAGGAAATGGATCAATATTTGGAATCACACCCTCTCCCTAGACTTAGCCAGGAAGAAACAGAACTCCCGGAGAGACCAATTTCTAGGACCGAGATTAAAGAAACAATAAAAAAGCTTCCAACCAAAAAATGCCCTGGTCAAGATGGCTTCACACCAGAATTCTATCAAACCTTCAAGGAAGAGCTTATTCCCATACTGCAGAAATTATTCCAAAAAATTGAGGAAGAAGGAATCTTCCCCAGCACATTCTATGAAGCAAACATCACTCTGATACCAAAACCAGGAAAAGACCCAAACAAAAAGAAGAATTTCAGACCAATTTCAATCATGAATATAGATGCAAAAATTCTCAATAAAATCCTAGCCAATAGATTACAGCTTATCATATAAAAAGTCATACATCATGATCAAGTAGGTTTCATCACAGGGATGCAAGGCTGGTTTAACATATGCAAGTCCATAAACATTATCCACCATATTAACAGAGGCAAAAATGAAGATCATATGATCCTCTCAATACATGCAGAAAAAGCATTTGATAAAATCCAGCATCCTTTTCTGATTAGAACACTGAAGAATATAGGCATTGGTGGCACATTTCTAAAACTGATTGAAGCTATCTATGACAAACCCACAGCTAATATTTTACTGAATGGAGTAAAACTGAAAGCTTTTCCTCTTAGAACTGGAACCAGACAAGGTTATCTTCTATCACCTTTACTATTCAACATAGTGCTGGAAGTTCTAGCCAATACAATTAGGCAAGACAAGGAAATAAAGGGAATCCAAATGGGAGCAGAGGAGGTCAAACTCTCCTTCTTTGCTGACAACGTGATCTTATACTTAGAGAATCCCAAAGACTCAACCACAAGACTCCTAGAAGTCATCAAAAAATAAAGTAATGTTTGAGGATATAAAATCAATGTCCACAAGTCAGTAGCCTTTGTATATGCCAATAACAGTCAAGATGAGAAGCTAATTAAGAACACAACTCCGTTCACCATAGTTTCAAAGAAAATGAAATACCTAGGAATATACCTAACAAAGGAGGTGAAGGATCTCTATAAAGAAAATTATGAAATCCTCAGAAAGGAAATAGCAGAGAATATTAACAAATGGAAGAACATACCATGCTCATGGATGGGAAAAATCAACATTGTTAAAATGTCTATACTTCCCAAAGCAATCTACCTATTCAATGCCATTCCTATCAAAATACCAGCATTGTACTTTAAAGATTTGGAAAAAATAATTCTGCTTTTTGTATGGAACCAGAAAAAAACCCGTATAACTAAGGCAGTTCTTAGTAATAAAAATAAAGCTGGGGGCATCAGAATACCCGATTTTAGTCTGTACTACAAAGCCATAGTGGTCAAGACAGCATGGTACTGGAACAAAAATAGAGACATAGACACTTGTTATTGAATAGAAAACCAAGAAATGAAACTACCATGTTACAACCACCTAATCTTCGATAAACCAAACAAGAACATACCTTGGGGGAAAGGTATGTTCAATAAATGGTGTTGGGAGAACTGGATGTCTACAGGTAAAAGACTGAAACTGGACCCACACCTTTCCCCACTCACAAAAATTGATTCAAGATTGATAAAGGACTTAAATCTAAGGCATGAAACAATAAAAATCCTCAAAGAAAGCATAGGAAAAACACTGGAAGATATTGGCCTAGGGAAAGACTTCATGAAGAAGACTGCCATGGCAATTGCAACAACAACAAAAATAAACAAATGGGACTTCATTAAACTGAAAAGCTT
>CAUYPK010033513.1:0-15505 GCA_963574355.1 Loris lydekkerianus
TCTCCTGGGATAAGAGCAAACAAAGATGTTATATGAGAGGACACAGGGAAAAAAAGCTTTAAGGAAAGGGCACAATTACAGAAAGATTCAATGCTGTAAATTAAAGAGTAATAGAGTTGAAGGACTCATCTGCTCAGAGAAGGAAGTGTAATGGAGACTTGAGAGAGTTAAAAGTCTTTGGAACATATGCTGCAAAGAATGCCCCAGGAAGTCAACTGGAGGTGAAGGAAAAATGGCTGAACAGCTGCGAGGACAGCAGAAGTCCCTCACCCCAAAGAATCACCACTTCCAAACACCTGCACACGCTTCACGGCCTTCCTTCATGGTGTAGGTTATAAAATCAAAAGTGACTTTTAGGTAACAAGCAATTCTTACCTAAAGAAAGAAAGAAAGAAAGAAAGAAAGCTAATTTGAAACAAACTTACTTTCATCTGCAAGTTACTTTGGTGGATTGTTATGGAAAATCTTGGAGTTGCTTTTCTATAGTAAGGATTGGGTTGTGCTTTCAAATATGAGATAAAACGTTTGTGGAAAAGGACACATTAGCAATTTTGCATAACTAATTATATAGAGATGTTTTCTAATTAAAAAGAAATTGAATTAGTTATTGCTGTGCATTGCAATCTTTTCAGGAAAGCAATTCTTTTTAGTCATTTGCTTCAGGAAATGTGTTCATTTTCAAATTTATTCAGCGGAATTTAACTTCAAATTTAACTTCAGCGGAAAAGATCTGTGGTTCTAGATCCTTTAAGGGAAAGTTGTCTAAGGTTTTACTTCTGCCATGGCCATTCACACAGCTCTCAGTATTTGCGTATAGACTGCAAAGTTGACGCCTCTTGCAAGTTACCCAACCACAGCTTCATGGATGATGCAGAAGATGAGACGGTTCTCTCATAGGAATCACTGTAACCAGAGCTCCAGCACTTTTCATGTTGATTCTTCAACCCAAGTCCATAAAGGCCAATATGGAGCTTATCAGATGACACGTGTCCACTACACGGGTTTGATTACAGGAAAGAAACCCCTCCATTTAGGGAACTCACATTTTTTATAACAGCAAGTAAGTACACTTGCTTTTTTTCTTCAGGGAAACACTACCATGATCCTCAAGGCTTTAAGCCAACTTAGTATTTTCTCTTAAGGAACCCTCTGTTTCCAAGGGTGTTGACTATGTGTACATCCTTCATGTGACAGTCCAAAGAAAGCCAGTGTCCCTGCTTATAAGACATGCAGAAATACAAAGAATGTATGAAGAATTGTCTGCCAACAAGGTACACTTACATTTAACATAGAATTTAGATTTACAATCACCAGCATTCTAATACCTGTATTTGAATCTAATCCAAAGCTTGCTTTTTATTACTGTAGTCTTATACCTGAGAATTATTAATCTCCTGATATTAAGCTTCTATTTCTAAAACCTCGTGTCTGTGTGATTTTGACAATATAATGTCCAGTGAGAATTTAGATTAATCGGGTATGTAATCCAGGGCATCTTAAATGCAAGTTTACTAATAATATAAGGCTTTAAAAATATTCAATGATAGGAATTCTCACATTCATTTGGTTTCTTTGATTTTCATTAACTCAGATTATATATTTTTCTGTCCAGATTAAAAAAAAAATGCATACTGCTGTAAAGTATATATCAGTTGAGCTGTGTGACTCTTTTGGTCACTTAAATGTTTCGGAGTACCACTGGGAAATTGTTCTTTACTGTATAATGGCTGAGTTGAAAATTGATTTATGATGAAGTAGTTTTAGGAAATAGCTATAATTAGAAATTTCACATTTTTATGTACAAAGTGAACTCAGTGTCTGAACTTCACTAAGAGAAGGACAATGATGTAGGTCAAACACAAATGTTTGGGCTATCAATATGGAGTTCAGTGGGAAAGAATAAGTAAATTTGTCCTGGTGCAATTTAATGCAGGGCTTTCTGCCAATTTCCCCTGTACTGCACTAACCAAGACCTGACAGGATTTGGGAGGACTTGCTTAGTGAATGTAATTCAGGTGTTCTCAGCTTTCAAAAGATCCCTTAGCAGGCTTTTCCTTGAAGTTATTGCTGCTTGCATTTTTTCATCATTGGAGTGGTTAAGATCCAAAAGTCAAGATTGGGTGTTGGTATAGAACACAATATTTAAGTCCAAGGGGCAGAAGAGTCCTTGTGACTTATAGGTGATGTCAGTGTGTGGTGACTATATAGGTCAAAGCCTTCATGATGAAGATAATCCTTTGTTCTTGTGCCCATGTAGAATTGTTCTACAGCTCTGTAAAGTTGTTCTACAGGCCAAACTCTTTCAGGAATCTGCAGAAAGCAGATGAAGCATTCTTGAGTTCTAGGTCCTTGCTAATATTTTTCCATCTCATTGCAGGAAAAAAAAAAAAAAAGCATTCTGTTTTAATTAGCACCATATAAACTCCATCCATTGAAGTAAATTACTTTTCTCAAATTATACTGCCCAATGATACAATAATATTAGTTTTTTTCTATAATTGCAATAGTCTGATTGTATAGTAATAATTCTGACAAAGTTAAAAAGAACCGAAATGCAGAAACTGCAGACTCCTATAAATATTGTGAATTTTATGGGAAATACCTTTATGGAAGGGGCACTCTCATTCTTCAGCATTCCAGCAGAGAAGTCAGAGAAGGCGAGGAATCTCACTTTTTAAGAACCTTGTGCCATGGGGGAGGTTCTTGAGTTGGCATCATGGGATGCTAAGTGTTTGAGGAATAACGGGCACAGCCCAGAGATAAGGTGACAGGGAACCGGTGGGATAGAAGGGAGTTTGAAATGGGAGGAAGAAAGTACAAGCAGTGGTTAGGTCTGGTGAAGATTGGGGAGAGAAAGACGTGTCTCCAAAAGACTGTAGCACGTGGCACTCTGCTGCACTACAAGTTGCCTCACCGCAGCTTCCTAGTGAGATCTGTAGCAAATGTCTATATTCATTCTGGGTCTCATTCTAAAGTCTGATATACTGTTGGAAGGGATGATAATGTGTTGCTGGATTGAAGTAGAGGTGGCCCAGTTTAAATTTGTTACATATATGTACAATTCTACTAATCACATATGGAAAGAGGATAGGAGAAAAATTCTCTTACAATGTTTGACAACGGTCCCAACCAATATAATATCAACAATGGGATGTTGAAAGCTTAGATTTACTAGAAGTTTTAAAGACTCTTCAGTGTACAATGAAATACACAAACATACATAGTTTGTACGCTACCTCTTTTCATTATTTTCTATTTTGCCTTCCACAGAATAATCCAGTAACTTACATGTTCTTCTGTTGTTGCCGTTAAAAATGTCTTAGCACAATAACTAAGAAAATGCCTGGAAGGCTATGTTAACCAATGTGATGAAAATGTGTCAAACTGTCTATGCAACTAGTGTATGGTGCCCCATGATCACATTAATGTACACAGCTATGATTTAATAAAATAAAATAAAAATAATCTCCATTAATTGCATGATGGTAAGAATCTCAATCATAATATTATCCCCGAATTACAATTTTTTAAAACATTTTTCTCTGATTCTCAATTATGCCTTAAATTTCTTACTAAATCACAAGGAGTACAGGTAAAAATTATACACTAAATATTTTTGTGACAGAGAGTCAAACTTGAAGCCCTTTAAGAAGAATTATCTTGTCAGATTATTTCTATTCTAACAGATTAGGCCCAGATAGCAGATTTCACCTTAAGCAATTTGAGGGTTAAGAAATACTTCATTTTCCCAATGAAATAGTGTGGTGTTATTTATCATTCCTCCAATAGCATAATTACTCACTCAGCATGGCAGCTGTGGTTTACAGAACCATGGTACAGCTTGGATTTGTTTACTGGCTGGACTTTACACAGATTTCCATCATAAAGCTTCATCCCTTAGCCACTGGGCCTTGGGGTAATCAGTACCCAGGCAAAATCATATATGTGTACAACTTCTTTCTTCTAATATGTTAAAGGATATAATACTTCTAAAATATGCACTAATATCTGATGTTGCCATATTAGAACATAATTTGTAATATAAAACATATTTCTATATGCATTATCAAGAAAACCTCGTTGAGCAGTCCATGATGGTCCATATTTATTGATTTTAAATAATCAAAGACGTTCCCTTCTTGTTTACAGCCTCAATAAATTACACTTGATTCAAAGGATAGTTGAAAAGTAATAATTATGAGTGATGTACTATAATTTGGCTTTAAACATATCTTATACTAAAATGAGCATGGACTCTAGTTGTTCTTCTATCTTTCTATCTCCACTTTTCTGTCAGTACATATTCACCCTTTTGCAGCCTGTCCACAGTATTCAGGCTTCCTGAAATAGACTATTTTCCTCCTGGGCAGTGTATTTTTTCTTTTGGATGCTGTCTTGTATGGCATTCATAGGGTAGACGGAAACACCTTGACTGGTGTTGACTACCTTCATCATTTGAGTCTGTTTTGAGCCTTAAGTGGTATCCTCTGGGCACCAGCCCCCAATCCTTCTCACATACCCATTATTAACAGTGAATGCCAAGTAAAGGACACCCAATTACAGGAAAGAGAGAGAGAGAGAGATGAGGGGCTACAGCCAAATTTCCTTCACCACTTAAAAGCCAAGAAGAAACTACCTGTTCAGGTCATTTTATCTGTTATTAATAATTGATCTGAATTTTCTATTAAACTTCAACCTTTAAGATTCATATTTTCTGTTTCCGAGGCTAGAGCCATGACCCAGGCAGCTTCAGGGGTCAGCAGGGCTGGGGATTTGGCTCTGAGACACCCCTCTTCCAGGCACAAGCCCCAGCTCTTAGATGTCTCACACAGGGCAGAGGGCAGAATCTTAATGTGTTCCTTTGGTGGCAGCAAACCCAGCATCACTGTGATTCAACCTGGTTCTAGCTATAATCGTGGGCATGGGTTTGGCTATCTTCATAAGTGAGCTTTATTTTATTTTATTTTATTTTATTTTATTTTATTTTATTTTATTTTATTTTATTTTATTTTTGTTTATAAAGTTTTTGTTTTTGAATGTGACACTACTTCTTAATTGCAGGTTAATGTGAGAGTACAAACCATTAGGTCAAAATATTTGATTTCGTTAGGTAGAGTCCATATTAGGGATATGTCCCATGACTGCGTCATGCCCATTCAATGGTAGCACCCCTCTTCCCTTGTTACCCCTACCTCCAACTTGAATTTAAATTAGTTTTTCTCCTATGCAGGCATGCATTAGATTGTCTACTGGTTTCGTGTTAGTATTGAGTATGTTAGATAATTGTTTTTCCACTCTTGAGAAGGGGAAGACACTTTAGAACAGAAGCTGGACCTCTCTCCTGCCTTCTCAAGTATTCAACGTTCCAACTCCTCCTTCAAATTGAGAATCTCCTTTTCCTGGTCAGCACTGGGCTATACCCAGGGCTTTTGTCACTTTTCTACCTTCTATACTCTTCTCATGGAAATAGGGAACTTCTGTGAGTGTCTACGTACCCTCAAGGGACTTCAAAAAATTAGGAAGTGGTGGGGGAAGCTTCCCATCTTCCTTTTAGTCAGGCTACACCAATTCTCCTTCAAGCCTTGCTGTTGCCCACCATCTCTGAACCACCTTCCTCTACAAATCAGAGGCAGGATGTCTCCTTTTACACACACACACACACACACACACACACACACGCTCAAATCTCATCAACTTCGGGATATAGCTTCGTCTTCAACAGTGTCCCCAGAATAAGTTTATTATTACTGCAGACAGTAAGAGTCATCAAGGAGTGGGATGCCAAGGTTCTATTCTGTGAGCACCCTGCATTTCTGTCGAGATGCCTTTGGAGCTCGCCTCACTTGGTTTTAGAAAAGGTAACTCAAATCCTTCCCTGTTAAACAAGAACACCCTATAGTGGAAATGGATGTGTCATTTCCATTAAGCTAACCTAGTTCTCTTTAACCTGACTGGGGGAGGGAAAGAGTGATGGTGGCGTGTCACTGAAGAAGTGAGTCAACTTGGCCTCCTCTTTGTGAGACAGCTAGAAAGTATCAGGTGCCAACTACTGGTGACAGCTTGTCTCTGTTTATAATGTTGGGAGACTTGTTTCATTTGTTCTTAGCTCCTCCCTAGTCCTTTATTTGTGCACCTAACATCTACCTCGTACATTATAAAAATAGTGATTTAACTTCTAACCTGCCAAATAAATCTAGGAGAGCAAAATGTCTCCTGAGATAGCAGATGAAGAGTGTATAGAAACATTTTTGAATAATAATGAGGATTACAAAGATAAGGAAATACTAAAGTATCTCAACATGTGATCACCTCTGAAGAGGCAGCACTGATTTCATTCTTCTTTCCCAACTTCAGGTTGTTTCTGAGACATTAGATAAATGCCACCCATGACAGATGCTTGGAGAAATAAATGTAGACCTAAAAAATACACAAGTCATAAGTAAAAAAAAAAAAAATCAATAGGACTGCATTCTTGACAAATATTGACATTGTAATGCAGGGGTTAGTGATTTTTCTGTAATTCGATTGATTCTGATTATCTTCAAATACTGGATGACAGGTCTTAAAGGAAGCTTTGAAAAGAAACAACAATGAACAGATAGAGTTTGAGAGCAATAGGAACAAGAGTTGTCAGCCAATCTTGTCAGGAACGATTCCATTTGTATTTGACATTTGAAGAAAGAAAGACCAAAAGGGCAGGAATTGATGTACTTACAAAAGAAAGCAGAATGCACAAAACTACTACAGAATGAAAAAAAAAGGTTGTTTTGAAAATAAAATCCTAACCATAAGTGTTACCATCACAGTTAATAGTTAATGTGTAATTATATGCAATGCACTGTTCTCTATCATCTTGAATATATGAACTTATGTAACCTAAAAACACATTCACTTAATGGATAATGTAATGACGCCAAGAAAGAAAATTGAACAGAAAGAATTGGCAAGATGATAAAATAGGATAAGAATATATAATCGTTATACTTTCCTGACTAACTTTAAAAAGGTAAATTGATCCTACATAAGAAAAACACATCTTATTAGCTGTTCTTATTAGCATATTATTATATTTTACTCATTACTTTTCAGCTTGTTGGGTAAGTACTTTTTGTTAGTCAAATTTATTAATGCTATTTGAAAGCTGATAAATACTTTCTGGTCATAATAAATAAAACATACATGATAACCATTTTTAAAAATAATCAAAGGAAAGATATTAGAACATTATAAAAACCTGATTCCATTTATGAGAACAGAGTTCAGTCACAACCCATACCCAGGCCACTGGTTCCTCAATTTGTCCCGGCCAAACTTGTCAAGCAGAATTCTATCAATCTGTAGATTCACCCTCCAATATGGAAGGACAGGGCATATGTGTTTGCTTTTTGGTCCCATGATTTCTCTTTATGGAAAAATCTAGTTGGCGGGAAATAAAGACATGGTTGATTCTCCTCTACTCATCTGGAATATGCACCTAACATTCCTCATGCTGATCAAACATCATTTAAAAATATGAAAGCCACTGAATTTGGAATATAAAATAAACATAAAAGACATCACATGCTATGTATTAGGTTTTCATAAACTCCATCTTTTAATATTTTTATCTTTATACATAAAATACATCATACTAAAAGATTTGTTTTTATTTTATTTTATTATTATTATTATTATTTTATTTATTTATTTATTTTTTATTTATTTTTTTTTTTGCAGTTTTTGGCCAGGGCTGGGTTTGAACCTGCCACCTCCGGCATATGGGGCCAATGCCCTACTCCTTTGAGTCACAGGCACCACCCACACTAAAAGATTGTTGAAGAAATTAAATGAAAAATAATGCTTGTCAAGTATTACTAAAATATAAAGGTATATCATTTATCCAAAGGAATAAAATTGTCATTTTTACTTGTTCTAAAAAAATAACAGAAGCAGCCTGATTTTTAAATTAAACAATTTGTGTGCAGTGCATACTTCAATGCAATCCTAATGCAGTATCATATTACTTCACATTTACTCAAAAACCAAGGTTTATTTTCTTTCTCAATTCAGTCTAAAATTAGATGAAACAAAATTCAAAAGGTGACATAATATCAAGGGTAATATACTAGTTGGATGATAACTGTAAAATCTGGCCACACATACATTTGCTTTGAGAAAAAAAACATCATGTGAAATTCCTAAATATTTTAAACACCTGGCAGATGATATCACAATTAAAATACATCCTAAATGTCAAAGGAAGGGGGCAATAAAAAATGTACTAAGTAGAAGTATGATTTGGTCTCCATAGAATTTATGTGCAAACCGAGCAGCCCTAATCTGCAAGTCTGAAATCAGAAATGCTCCCAAATCTGAGAGCACCAAGGGGGGGGCCACGCGTGGAAAAAAATTCCACAGCTGACCTCATATGGCAGGTCATGCTCAAACACGGTGCACAGCACAGAGTTTATTCATTGTCTCCAAGGGAAAAATAAAATTATCTTCAGTCTATGTATGTAGGTGTATATGAAAAATAAATAAGTTTCACGTTCAGACTTGGGTCCCATCTCCAAGGTATGTCTTTATGTATAAGCAAATAGTCCAACATTCACAAAAATCTACAATCTGAAACACTTCTGGTCCCAAGCATTTGAAAGAGGAGATTAATAATCACAGACCTGGTATCTCTTTAGGTATATGCAAATATTCCAAACTTCACAAAAATCCACAATCTGAAACTCTTCTGGTCCCAACCATTTGACACAAGGAGATTGATAAGCACAAACCCAGCAGAGGAGAAACTCACTTAAGGAGGAGGGGAGGGGGATCAGCCAGTTCCCACTCAGCAGGGTCAGTGCATAGATATATGGCACATCTGCTGGGTGAAGGACACAGCTACAACATGGATTTAACCTTACATGTGTAAACCATATGACCCAATGGTTAGTACCCTCATATTAATCTGAAAAGAAAAAAAGAGAGACAGAGAGGTACTCAGCCTGTACTTGTTTGAAAGTCGTATTCCCTCTAGGTAAACTAAACCAGCATAACAGAGAGGAAAGGTAATATGAGTTGCTGGGCTCGAGAAAGAGCAAGTATTTATACATAAAAATGAGGGCAAAAGAAGTTAAGTTTCATATCACATACAAATCTAATGCAAAAAGTTCTTGTTGAAATGAACAATGAAATGAAATAATTTTTTCCTTCTATTCTACGTCTATAGCCTTTTGGGTAATTTGTAAGATGAATGCAAGAACTGATGGCTGAATTCTAATTATGTTTTGATCATTAAGCTTAGATAGAGTTGAGGTAAATTTTAGAAACCTCATTTTGGCATTTCATTTTCTAATAACAGAAGTATGTTCAAAATATTTTTGTTATTAATCATCTGTGTGAAACTTTAGTAAATCTTGCATTATGACCCTAAAATATAAATTATCTGTAGCATTACAAGTTTTTCTACTCTCTTGGAGAATAAAATATAAATTACTTAAGTAATATATATGTATATATAAATTTTATATATGTATATATAAACATATATATGTATATATAAACATATATGTATATATAAACATATATATATATGTTTCTCCATACCTATACATTTAGATGGATGTGCATATATATTTCATATACATACTATCCATACAGGTAAAATATCTATTCCAGTTCTATTTTGTTAATCTATAAATGTATACACTATAAAAATACATATTAGGAATTTATGAACTGTTTTACTTACAGGTAAAACAGATTTTAAAAATCTATTACTTTTATTTTTCAGATAAATTTATTTCTCAGACACCCTGTTCCTTCACTTTTACTCTCTGATAAAAAGCTAAGAAACAATTATTTTAGTGAAAAATAAAGATATAAACTTGCATTTTTGTTTAGATAATGATAAATGTACAGAGTAATTTGGAAATTATTTTAATGACTTTTTAATATTTACTTTTTCTATGCATAAAAAATGTGCTAAGAATGCTTATTTGAGTCTTAAAAGTATTAAGTATAAATGTTACATTTTCAAGTTGGTCAGTTTTTTGTATACTTTTATATTTACTTTTTTATTTTATTGTTTTATTATTTTATTTATTTATTTATCTTTTGATACAGAGTTTCTCCTGTCACCCTTGGTAAAGTGCTGTGGCATCATAGCTCACAGCAACCTCAAACTCTTGGGCTCAAGTGATTCTCTTGTCTCAGCCCCCCAAGTAGCTGGGACTACAGGCACCCACCACAATGTCTTACTATTTCTAGAGATAGTTAGAGATGGGGTCTTGCTCTGGCTCAGGCTGGTCTTGAACACCTGAGCTCAGCAATCCACCCACCTCAGCATCCCAGAGTGCTAGGATTACAGGCATAAACCATCATGCCTAGCCTTATTATTTTATTATTATTACATGTTTTTACGTATACGTATTCTTTCTTGTATATTGTCACTTTCTAAACACATCACTAAAAATTTTGTTGTAATAGTTTTTAGTTGATTTTCAAAAAATTTCAATTATTTAATCCAAATTTATAAATTAATAATGATTTTGCTTCTTTCCAAAGTTTTTACCTATTATATTTTCTGTTTTATTAACTAGTACTTCTAAAGACTACTAATGCCTATAATGATAGATGCCCACAATTTGTCCCCATCAAGTTTCTCACCATTAAGGTCAATGTTTATCTGTCTTTATTTTCACATGTATGTTTTATATATTTTTGTCTTTGCTTTTTGCATGCATGAATTATGTATGTGTGTGCAGTTATGTTAAGAAATTCACTACTTCTACTTTATTAAATTTATTTAAGTTAAGAAATATTAATATGTTTAAATGCATTCTGGTCTGTTTGGAGATGACACTGATTTCCTTCTTTCACCATTAATATGGTGAAATACGCTAACAGAGCTATCGTCACCTTGTTACTTACTGTGAATCTCACTTGGTCATAGACTATTGTTGATAAAATAATCAGTTTGCTAATATTTTATTGAATGTTTTTTGTCATCAATTTTCAGGTCTCTTTATTGGGATTTAGTTGCAGTGTCATGATGACACAATGACATCATAAACATAATTTCAGGGTAATCTTTCTCTAAATATGTCCTAAAACATTTTAATTGTCAAGGAAATTGTCTGCCCTTTGATATTTGGATTGATTTCACTCAAGACACTGGTGAGCCCTGGTGTCTTTTACTGGAATAGCAGAAGTGATGAGAATAAGAAGATTATGGCTTTGAAACCTAGCTATTGTCCTCTTTTTTTAATTTTTGTCTTTATTCAGTGATCTCCTTTGATAAACAGACTTTGATATACCCTAAGTCAAGAGAATTTTCTTAAATTGAAAATCAGATTCTTTCCCCAATTTTATTTTTCTAACAATAATTAACACACCAGACATTAGACTTCCAAAACTTATTCATCCTGCCTAACCAAAATTTTATACCTTTTGACTGATATCTCTCCATTTTTATCTATTTCCTTGTTTATTCTCTTTCCTTTTTTTTCTAGAAACACTTTTTTTGTATACCTGAAATTTTTATTCCCCCATGTATATCATCTTCTTTTTATGTCTCTTAGTTTCTTTGCCCTGTTCCTTTGGAACTTAAGATTCCTAAATTTTCATTGGCATCACTAAGTATTCTACAGTTAAATTCCATTTTTTATTGATCCAAGTATAGCCTTTAATGCTCTTTTTATATTTCAAATTTTCTTACAATGTTGTCTTAACTTGGCTCTCTTTTTTTATTTTTTTGCCCCATAATTAATTAGAAAAATTATTTGCTGTGTTTTGTATTTCACGGTTGCAAACTATAAGCATCATCTGATTATTGGTAGAGTTTTCAAAAGAGCTTGGGCTGAAGGCTCTTTAAGAAATTCAGGCCTCTTGGGCAGTGCATGTGGCTCAAAGGAGTAGGGCGCCAGCCCCACGTGCTGGAGATGGCAGGTTCAAACCCAGCCCCAGCCAAAACTGCAAAAAAAGAAAAAAGAAAAAGAAAAGAATTCTAGGCCTCTTGGGCAGTTCCTATGGCTCAAAGGAGTAGGGCACTGGCCCCATATGCCAGAGGTGGCAGGTTCAAACCCAGCCCAAGCCAAAAACTGCAAAAAAAAAAGAAAAGAAAAGAAAAGAAATCCAGGCCTCTATAAATTGTAGAGAATCAGAAGTAATACAAGATCTAACAGTTAAGTTCATAAACTTGCCACTGTGTGTTTATGTTGGCAGTACCATACAAACAACCTAGTAACTCAGTGAAGTGTCATATATCAACTTCTCATGGTAATGTTCACGTCAGTGTGTGGCAGTGTCTTGCTGAGTAGAATACATTATTGCTATTGTGTGTTTTTGTGTGCCATGGTGAGAATGTTGAATTAGAGCAATGAACAAACATTAAATCTATTATTAAACTTGGCAAAAGTGGAAGTGAAATCAGTGACATGTGAGTCCATATTTATGGGTATAATGCCATGAAATAAAAATGTTATACAAATGGATTAAACATTTTTCTGAGGGGAGAGAAAGCATAACCAATGAAGGGAGAAAGGAGCAGCTAGTTACAAGCAAAATTGACAAAAACATTGCAAAAAATTGTCAAATCGTGTTTCAAAATTACCAACTATGAGAAGCATAGCAGACCAAGTAAACATCAATAGTGAAAGAGTTAGAAAAACCCTAACTAAAAATCTTGGCCAACAACTCATAGTTCTTGCATCATGACAATGCACCAGCTCAGCACTATCTCTGAGGGAGTTTTTAGCCAGTAAAGAATTAAATGTATTGGAACATTCTCGCTAGTGGCACCCAATGGCTCTTTTCTTTACACGAAGATAAAGGAATTATTAAAGGAAGACATTTAGTTGACATTCAGGACATCAGGGTAATACAATGACAGCATGGGTGGGCATTCCAGAAAATGAATTCCAAAACTGCTTTGAAGGGTGGATAAGTTCTGCTGGCATTGGTGCATAGCTTCCCAATATTGAAGGTGTTTGAAAGTGTTCCCCAGGGCAATACTTCAAAGGTGATCATACTGATATTTGCTAGTGAAGTTAAGTAGCACTTTTTCTAGGATGAATTCATAAGCTTAATTGTCAGAACTTCTATACATCTTTCCCAGGATTAACTCTTTCATTTTGCCAAGTTTACATCCCTAACCATAAAATGTTCCCTCATTTATTTGTGCTGTTTTACCAATATTTAACTTCTTGGAATTCTAGACCAGGAATAGATACAGAATAGAAGGATATAATGCTAATTTTTCTTTTTTAAATTATTTTTTATTAAATCATAATTTTGTACATTGACGCATTTGTGGAGTTCATGGTACTGCTTCGATATACAATGTGAAATGTTTACATTGAACTAAGTAACACATCCATCACAATTATACTCATTTCTTAATAGTTTTGAAATGTACCATTGCATCATGTATCTTAGATGAAGTCCCCTGAAATACACTCCTTCCTCCCATCACCCCCCTCCCATCCCCTTTCTCTCCTCTTCCCTTTTACTTTCTGGACTACAGTTATGTTTTGCCATTCATATGAGTGCATAGGTGGTTATATATTGATTTCATAGTAGTATTGAGTACATTGGATTCTTTTTTCCCCCCATTCTTGAGATACTTTACTAAGAAGAATATGTTCCAGCTCCATCTAGGTAAACATAAAAGATGTGAAGTCTCCATCTTTTTTTAGGGCTGAGTAGTATTCCATGGTGTACATATACCACAATTTGTTAATCCATTCATGGGTTGATGGGCACTTGGTCTATTTCCATGTCTTGGCTATTATAAATTGGGCTGCAAAAAACATTCTGGTGCAAATGTCTTTGTTGTAAAATGATTTTTGATCATCTGGGTATTTACCTAGTAAAGGAATTGCAGGATTGAATGGTAGGTCTACTTTTAGTTCCTTGAGTGTTCTCCAAACTTCTTTCCAAAAAAGGTCATATTAGCTTCCATTCCCACCAGCAGTGTAGAAGTATTCCCTTCTCACTGCATCCACGCCATCATCTGCAGTTTTGGGATTTTGTGATGTGGGCTAATCTTACTGGAGTTAGATGATATACCAGAGTGGTTTTGATTTGCATTTCTCTGATGATTAAGGATGATGAGCATTCCCAAGTTTTTGGCCGGGGCGTAGTTTGAAACTCTCCACTCAGACATATGGGCCCAGTGCCCTACTCCTTTGAGCCACATGTGCCTCCTGATGATGAGAGCATTTTTTCATGTGTTTGTAGGCCATGCGCCTATCTTCATCAGAGAAGTTTCTGTTCAAGACTCTTGCCCACATAGAAATGGGGTTATTTATTCTTTTCTTATTGATTAGTTTGAGTTCTCTGTAGATTCTAGTTATCAGACCTTTGTCAGAGGCATAACCTGCAAAAATATTATCCCATTCTGAAGGTTGTCTGTTTGCTTTACTTACTATGTTCTTGGCTGTGCAAAAGCTTTTTAGTTTGATCAGATCCCAGTAATGGATTTTTGGTATTGCTTCAATTGCCTTGGGGGTCCTCCTCTTAAAGTATTCTCCCAGGCCAATTTCTTTAAGTGTTTTCCCTGCACTCTCTTCTGGTATTTTTATAGTTTTGTGTCTTAAGTTTAAATCTTCTATCCAATGAGAATCAATTTTTGTTAATGGTAAAAGGGGGTCCAGTTTCAGTCTTCTACAGGTCACCAACAAGTTCACGCAGCACCATTTGTTAAATAGGGAGTCTTTCCTTCACTGAATATTTTTGATAGGCTTGTCGAAGATCAAATGGCAATAAGTAGCTGGGTTCATCTCTTGGTTCTCTATTCTGTTCCATAAATCTACCGCTCTGTTTCTGTGCCAGTGCCATGCTATTTTGGATCACTATAGATTTATAGTATAGGCTGAAGTCTGGTAATGTAATACCTCCTGATTTGTTCTTATTTCTGAGTAATGTATTTGCTATTAGAGGTTTTTTCTGATTCCATATAAAATGAAGTAGTATTTTTTCAAGTTCTTTAAAGTATGATAATGGTGCTTTAATAGGGACTGCATTAAAATCTGTAGATGCCTTTGAGTAGTATGGACCTTTTACCAATTTTGATTCTTCCCAGCCATGAGCATGATATGTTTTTCCATTTGTTAACATCTTCAGCTATTTCTTTTCTCAGAGTTTCATAGTTCTCCTTATAGAGAACTTCCACATCCTTTGTTAGGTAAATTCCCAGATATTTCATCTTCTTTGGCACTATTGTAAAAGGAATAGAGTTCTGGATTGTTTTTTCAGCTTGACTATTGTTGACTATTAAAAGCTACTGACTTGTAAGTATTGATTTTGTATCCTGAGACACTGCTGTATTCCTTGATCATTTCTAAGAGTTTTGAAGTTGAGTCCCTGGGATTTTCCAGGTATTGGATCATATCATCAGTGAAGAGTGAGAGTTTGATCTCCTCTGATCCTATTTGGATACCCTTGATCACCTTCTTTTGTCTGATTGCAATGGCTAAGGCTTTCATTACTATGTTGAAAAGCATTGGAGACAATGGGCATCCTTGCCTCA